>JBBPSN010000018.1:28688-38915 GCA_038093615.1 Austroboletus olivaceoglutinosus | reverse complement strand
ATCCTTCCTCAGCGAGCGTGGCAGATCTGGTGCGTGTCGTGCCAGGCATTGGAAATTCTTGTACATAGGCGATCCTCGTACCTGAAATTTGTTCAAATCGATACAATCCAATTGCATGACACGAAGTACTCACCAGGTGAACATCGAAAGGGTGCTTTTCAACGGCAACAAGGAATTCTGCCAGTAACCCGATGCTCTGTAGCTGGTCAGCACAGTAAAGATCGTGTCTCTGATGCTAACCGTATGAGAGGGTGGCAGGCTCGAATGTCCCCCGGGTGTAATAACCTCGATCTTGACATTAACAGCGCCCTTCTCAGCGATAGCGGGCGTGGCAATGACTCGCCCGTACTGCTCTCCATAGCCAGCTGTCACGCTGTATCAGCAATCTAGTATCTCCTACTTTTTTTCTTCCTTACCGCCCTCGTCCACCAACATAGCGTATCCATTTTCACCGAACATTTCCAGTAATTCGGGTGCTAACGTGTTTGCACCCTTGGGAACATCAACATCAAGCCACATATATGTTATATTCACCTTACGTAGGTTCCGCTGCTCTCCTCGTCAAATCCCGAGGCAAGGACCACCGTTCGAGCTGGCTGATAGCCATTTGCTAACATGGTCTCCATCGCCGAGCTGCTGTATTTGACAACGTTGAGTAGGAAAATCTCAAAGGAATCTTACAATATTCCAATTAATCCGCTCTTGTCGTCCGCGCTGCCCCGTCCCCAGATAAGATTACCTGCGAATGCCGTTGTACGATCGGTAACGCTGAGAAATCCATGATAACAAACCATCAAAATGACCCGAGAAAGGAGGATGTGTCCAGCTATCATACGTCGCAGGTTCAACGGGAACGACATCTAGAGGAAAGTTGGTGAGATCAAGAGCATGTATCATTTGTGCAAACCTTGGTGAGCAGCTAAAAGTAGGGGTTTAAGGGTAGCATTTGAACCCTCCCACACATAGATCAGACCATAAGTGTTAACTTTGGTTAAATTGAGGGTCGAATGCCTTTGGAAAACGTCGGTAATTCGCATGATGCATGATGTGACCCAAGTGAACACGACATACACTAGAGGGAACGAGCTTTCGAGATAATCGTGAAACACTCCAAACTTCTCCCAGCGGGGGTCTACCCCTACAGGATCCATTTGATCATAAGATTCAGTACTTCCAGTAATGCATGCATGAGCCATGCTTGGTGCAATCTACGTTCCACCAAACTCACGGGATCTGAACTGCTCCGGAGAGCCAACCAACTGCTTTCAATCGGAATGCCTCTGTTCCGTAGATCTCAGATAGTTTCTCCCACAATGCTCTGTTCTTCACTGGGATCAGTTCAGGCGCTTGAGGGCATAAATTGGCGTCCGCTATGTGAAGAGACGCATTCTCAATGGGGTGCCAGAGCTGCTTCTGGGTAAATCTCGCGAAGAACGTGATCGCAAGAGCTGCTAGCGCGAAAAGTGTTGTCTTTGCAACTCTTGACGAGATGCTTGACGCTCTTTGCCTCGATGGGAAGTCTGGAAGTTCCTCCGGGGTCTTGCCTTGATGCATGATGAGATGAACGTTGTTTCCAAACTGGAAGAAAGCTTAGCCGTGTTTTACGTACTCTCACGTGTCACTCTAACATCCCAACTGTTTGCATTACGCTGGGCCTCTCATACCGAGGACTTCTTTTTGACTGAGCTCCCCAAGGCCATCTGAAACCGCACTACAAGTCGCGAAGTAAATATGTAGGTTCCTGTGACTCACTAGGCGGTATAGTAGTACTTGAAACGCTCAATACGAGTCAAACAACGGATGCTTGACTACCGGCGAGCCTATCAGTGGGATGGTCAGCTGGTAGCCGGTGGTAGCCGGTGGTAGCTGACGGTAGCTACCATCGGCTACCAGCGACCATCCCACTGATGGAGTCTTCCGGGCATGCTCCCCGCCCGTTTCTCATCTTTCAACGGAGATTATACATTATGGACCATATATGTTTCACAGCGAACGCCGAGAGCCCTAGAACGTATGGGAACGAGACTACCATCTTCCGCAGTTCATTATCAGGATACGAGATACCTGACTAGGTCAACATTTCCCATCGTCGTCATCACTGAGGGAACGAAGTTGTTCCGGGTTACCAGCCCAGCGGCGGCGTGTGAATTGAATTGTCAAGGAGTTGAATCTAGACTTCCTAAGCCCTCCCGACTCTCAGATGTTACATTATTCCTGTCTCGATGTTGCCTTTTGTCCCCTTGGAGACAAGTACGACAGGCTGCGCCGCTAAGTATAGTTTCGGCAACGTCAAGGATGGCACTTGAGCTTGAGCGGTGGTCGACCATGCTTCTAACCGTCGCTGGTTTCAACATGTCAGACGTGATCTCGAGACTTCATTCAGTCTGACATTGCCCTGGGCCACAGACGTCATCGTCATTGAATAAGATTCGCGAGGGATCACCCTGTGTGAGACTACGTCCCTGACCAGCCTTTCAATGTGGGCATCTCAAGTAGCTTTGGTGATGATATCGTAACCAGCCACATTTCGCGCGCCTTTTAGAATGCAACTTTCAGGCATTTTCTTTCAAGAGTCGCGATACGTCAGACTGTCCAAGTCATGCATTGCAGGTGCGGTCAAGTGCCATCCCTTTGCTGTGTTTCCATCATAGCCAGGAGAATAGCAGTGCAAATTCGGAGTGCAGGTGGGTCAGGTTGTCCAGCCTTCAGAAATTAGCGATCACGGATTTCTGCAACGAATGCTACAGTCAGTTGCAGGAATCATACCAAAGTCTCTGCATTCGCCAACTGGAGGTCATGATCTTCAGTCGCTCATATTTGCAGATTGTGTCACTGACGTTAATTGGGTTGAATGACAGGGATAAGGAATTCGTCAGCTTGATCAAGACAAAGGATAACCACGGAATGCAGTTCGGTCCAGGAAATATTTTCCGCCGTAATCATCATCATCGTCACTCATGCAGCACTTACGTTTTATAAGTTGGAATAAATTTTAGGTTTGTCAAGTTAGATTGCATGACATCATCTACATAGAACCAGAATTAACATTAATTCTGTATCTGGGACCTCGTCACTCAGACTTTCTTACGGCGCTAAGCTTGCGCCGATGGTAAAGGATGATACTATTGTTGCAATGGTCTGGCAAGTATCAATCGCGAAAACATATGAATAGCGAGTAATGCAATTAACCGTGCAAGTATTATACACCTGTTGAGGGTCGTTTGGAAGCAACTGTGCCGCTGCGACCGGAACTGGCATACAAGACTTCTGCCTCGCCAAGGAGACCCGGAGAGTAGTGCGCCGCGGGACCAGACTTGAAAATGTTACCCTGTGGATCAAAGGTCGAGGAAGGGACTTGGGCAAGGTCCGATGGGGTTCTCGTGAGGTACAAGCGATGTAGGGCATCCTCAGCGGCCTGTGCAGAGAGTGTGATCATTGGAGAGAAAGGGGAAGGTCAATCACATACCCTGTACTCCGCCATTTTCAGAGAACTGCCAAAGCCTTCGCCAAGTTTGTCTGCGCCGGAATATACTCCGACGACGAATATTGGCGAATTCGAAAAGCGGCCTGTCTCTTTCAAAAGCCTGAGAGAGGAGTGAACATGCCGGTAAGCCAGAGCGGGGATGTGATTTCACCTTGATTTTGGACGCTCCCTACCGAATTTTGCGACTGTCTCCATAAGAGCGCGTTTTGGATCCCGGAATTTTAGCATGGTGCGCAGGTCGACTTGGCGGTTTAGGAAGAATGAATGGACAAATTTACGAGCTGCCGAGAGGGACCTCTCCTGGTACACTAACGCCGTCAATGCGCGTGGTATCGAGGCGAGCGCATCGGTATGCAAGAGTGGAGGGGATGCAGGCGTGGACGGCTGTGCAAGAGGTCAGCGTGGTCGGGTTGGGACGCGGTGAGCGCGCGCGCACCTGCCTGTGCCAGCGCAAAAGGGGCGTAGCGCCCATCTCGTGAGCGACGCTGGCGCAAGTCAAGGGGCCGACGTGGGCGCTGACTGCAGCCTTGAGAACGCGGGTTGGGAGGTGGGGGTATGAGGTATGGAGGTGCTCCGAGGCGAAGAGGCCCATGAGGGAGTTGCCGAGGGTAGCTAGGTCAGCATTGGAGGGTGGGGGAGGGTCGGAGGGGTAGTACTTTGTGTGGAGGTTGAGAAAAGACCTGTGTGTGCAGGCGCGTCGGATGGTGTCGGGGGAGAGGAGCACAGAGGCGAGGCCGATGCGGTGGGCAAAGGCGGAGAGGGCAGACGGGGGCGGCGGTTGGAGGGCAGCCCAGGCGTTGGGGTCGAACTTTGCGGGTGCGACTATAGCGTCTTTGGGGGGAAAGCGGGGGAGGTGGGAGGCGGAGAGGGCGACGGGCCTGGCTGAAACATGACCGATTTTCATTGGCACGTCGAGGTCAAGAACGGCCAAAAAATTTGGGTTTGATGCGCCTCTCTCCTCGGCAACCTCCGAACCTCCCTTGCCTCTCCCCATGGCGGTCCTCTCCCTCCCCCTCTCCTTCACCAATTCGTTCTGGTCCCAGGACTACCGCAGGGGCCTCGAGGTCCTCTACGCCAAGCTTGAGCAGGTACTGTCTCTCCCACGCCCACTCGCTCACCTCTCACCCCACCCCAGGGGGTCGCCGAGAACGACGAGATTGTCGCATTCATCCGGGTATGCCAGCCCCCGCCCCACCCCGCTTTGTCCTCATCCATGCGCAGGCCCGTGTAAACGCAGAGAACCAGCTCGCCACTGCCCTGCCCAGCTCCCCGATCACCTCACAATGTATGTTCCCCTTCTCTCCCCCCTTTATTGCACCGCACAGCCCTCGAAAGCTGGTTTCAACAGAGACGACGGTGCCTCCCTGCTCGTGACTTTCCGTGGCCTTCAAGCAGAATCCAGCGCCCAAGCTCAGATTCACAGAGATATCGCCAAGGATCTCCAAACACTCGTCGTCGACCCATTCCACGTCTGGGCTCAAAGCTACAGGGTACTCGTGTTCGTGCGTACGTAGGCCTCCGTTAACCGTGCTCAATAGGAACGCCTCGCCTCAACCAAAGCCACCGCTTTGAACAATTGGTTACGTTACTATGAAGATGCCCAGAAGGAGGTCCGTCTCTCCCACCGTGGCCCCTGCATTCCCTATCCCAAACTTCCCTTCTATAGGTCATCAAGTTGAAGAACGCCTACCTTGCAAAGACACGTCGCGCGGATGAAGCCGAGGACGAGTATGGGCAACTCTCGTCCATCTCGTTCATGCTGACCCTTCAATAGTGCCAAATTTGCGCCCAACAATGATCTGGGGGACCACTACACCACTTCGCCACGGTTGCAACCGCGTGATACCCGTACGCCACAGCGTTCCGCCACCGTCTCCGAGCGCATTGCACAGCGATTCAAGGAAATTCAGCGCAGAGCTGTTGCTACTGCCGCATCTACTGCTACCCCCGATGCAGCACGTGAAACTGCTGAGGAAAATGAAGAGTTGCCCAAACTTGACAAGGGCAAGGGCAAAGCCGTGGAATCGAATTCGCCCCTCCTTGTATCGTCCTCCCCTCCTCCCATGTCACCACCCTTGCCTCCTTCGAAAGTGGAGGTCACCGACCCCGCGTCAGCCCCGTCTACAACCCAACATCCCCCTACTCCAATCCTTTTGGCCGGCTTGTCTTTGCCACCATCAGCTGTATCTAGTCTACTCACCCGCGCTGCTGCTGAGTTGCCTCTCAGAACTATTCGCTTCCCGGTTATTGGAGAGTATCCCGATTGTTTCTCGGGTTCGGACTTTGTCGAATGGTTAAACAAGAGTGTACCTGGCTTTGGTGGTAACATCGACTTGGCCGAGGAAGGTGCAAGGGACCTTACAGAAAGAGATGGTCTTCTTCGCAGGATTGGCGAGTTTGGAAACCAGTTTGAACACGTTGACGATGCATATTACCAATTTCGTCCCAAGGTCTGTCTCCCCGTTCACCTTTCCTGCGATCCTTTCGATTGGATGCATAACAGGCGTTTGACCTTGAAAATAAAGCATTTAATGCTTCAGCAATTCCATCAAAGAGGAATCAGATAGCCGACAATCTGTTGAAGCGTTCTGGCGACTTGGTCAATGTGGTGACGAAAGCCCTTAATGCTAACACTCAGAACGAGCCAATTCACATTAGACTTCGTCATGAAGCTGATGAGGCTGATAAATTGTATCGTGTTTCTGTGAGGAAACTTGATAGACAACGCCTTGGACTAGAAGAGAGGATCGAGGAAATGCTGAAGACTCTCCAGAGGTGGGAAATGGAGCGTCTTGCAGCGGTCAAGACTGGTGTGTTGCTCCTTTATTTCTCCTGACTAATATTCATATACCTTCCTTGCAGTCCTGCTTCAATATCAAGGTACTTTGGCCAACCTACCAAAGGCGTTTGAGCCGACTCTGGAGAAATCTGCAACACTCATTGCATCATATCAGCCGGACTCTGATTTGACGGCTTTGGTGGAGCGTTACCGCACTGGTCCTTTCCGTCCAGTAGCTCAGTTGTATGAATCCGTTGCTCACGACGAGTCCGATGTCGTATTTGGTATCGATCTTCGCAAGTGGGCAGAAGGTGGATGGAGCGCCTTCACTTCCGGCGAGGAAAAGAAGGAAACCATTCCTCCCGTCCTAACCACGCTGCTAGATAGCCTATCGGAAGCTTACATGAGACTGCCAGATGATGTTGGTGAGATAAATATCAAGTCAAACCCGCATCGTTGTCGTCTGATTTATTGTTTTCAGAGAAACGCAAAGTATGGATCTATGACGTGCCTCTCCCGGCTCTTCATCACCTCAGAGAAGCTCTCAACACAGTTCCACCTGGCCAACTATTCTCCCCCGAGATGCTGGCCAAGTATGATGCACCCGTTATTGCTGGGTGTGTTAAATTATGGGCGTTGGAGCTCGATCCTCCCCTGGCATTGTGGGAAGGCTGGGACGAGATACGGAAATTATACCCCACAGTGGGTTCAGCGGCCAAGGCGGACGGAGAACCGTCTGAGGAACAACACTTGCAAGATTTGCAGTTAACCCTTGAGCGACTTCCGAAAGTCCACCTTTATGTTTTAGATGCCATTGTGTCGCATCTTCGTACCTTGATAGCGTCCACCGCTGTTGAAGAACCGGTCGATATCTACATGACAAAACTTGCGTTGTCAGTTGGTCGCAGTAAGTACTGGCGAATCCAGTTTACCTGTGACTAACATGCCATGCCACTTAGCGATTATTCGCCCCAAGATTGAGACGGAGTTGTCCATCCAAGATCGCCACCCTACGCGTAAGTTGCTCGTTCCTTGTTCCGTTCGAAACTGAAATGTCCAATAGTACTGTTTCTCGATTTACTGAAGAATTATGACATTGTTTTACCACCCACAATTGCTAAGAAACAACATGAATTGGAACGCCGTGTACCACTTAGAAAACGTACTGCGCCTGTTGATATGCGGATGAGCCGTGGCAGAATTTCGGTGGGGGCTCCGACCAGGGAAATCCTTGCTGCTCAGCAAGCTGCCCAAAAGGTTGCTTCCTCGCAAAGTCAAACCGATATAGTTACATCAACCCCACCACCTCCGTCCACAAGTGAAGAACTGGCCCCTGCATTGGAGCACAATGCCCCGGAACCCACGGCACAAGAAGACGATGTTGTCCCTCCTCGTCCCGTCTTCAAGGAACCCCCTCCCGAAACGGATGACACGCCACCCCGCCCTGCCTTCAGAGAACCACCTCCCGAAGCGGATGACGTGCCGTCCGTGCGGCCCACGTTTATCTCACCACCTACATCGCCTCCACCTACGGAGGAAAAAACAGTGTCTTCCGCCGCAGTTGCGATGACACCTGCCACCCCTCAGAATCCCATCAAATCACTCAGGCGCAATTCGGCCTTCCGTTCTGGAAGTGCATCTCCTGTTCCAGTACGCAGTCCATCACCATCAGTGACTGGAGGTGGTGAATCTGCTGTCGAAGATCAGCCTTTGACGAGTGCCAAATCTAGCCTGACGAGGCACACGTCTGGACAGGGCGCAATTCGTGGACCTCGTTTGTCGCGGGTTCCCAGGGGTGGTGGTGGTGGTGGTGGTGGTGGTGGTGGTGGTGGTGTGAGTGGTATGATCGCTAATTTCAATACCCGTTCAAGTACGGCGTCGCCTCCGCCGTCTACGGGCTACAAGAGGTTGTCCGGGGGAACGTCTCGTCTTTCTAACGGCGGGACTGATTCGAAGAGAGGTGTTGGACGTACTCCAGGTGGGTTATCCCGAAGAACCATGGCGAGCGATGCTGAAGATGAGGTGGTGGACAAATAGTGATCCAAGATTAGGCTAACTGGGGATATGCCCAACTCGATTATGCACATACTCCATGAACGTTTGAACGCTGTATGATTCATTTAATACAATTATTTTTTCCCTCGAGTGACGCAATTCTCCACCGAAGTTAGAGGAAACATAGTGTAAATTAGACCGGTGGTGTACAATGATACAAAGCACAGGTACATGTAAAAACTGAGGGGAATCACTGCGTCTATACTTCTTGCGAAGCACCATCCTTCTTTCCCTTGTTGGATTTCGAAGGTAGCAATTCTGGATTAATGAAGGGTACAACACCACCTTGACTGATGATGACATCTCCTAGAAGTTTGTTCAACCTGAAACGCGATTAGCAGCAGATTTTGGCGACCTCGTCAGATCTCTTACTCCTCGTCATTTCGGATAGCAAGTTGAAGGTGGCGAGGAACAATGCGTTGTTTCTGAACGAATGAACTTTGATGTCTAGCATCCACGAAAGATCATACCTTGTTATCACGAGCAGCATTACCTGCCAACTCGAGGATCTCTGCGGCAAGATACTCGAGTACAGCAGCAAGGTATACTTGGTAATCATGAGACTTGAATCTACTGAGTCATCTCATTGGACATACCAGGCGCTCCTGCTCCGACACGCTGGGCGTAATTGCCCTTCTTTAAGAGTCTGTGAATACGACCGACAGGAAATTGCAGGCCAGCTTTCGATGAGCGAGACTGGGTCTTTACATCCCCACCCGTCTTTCCAGAAGAGGACTTTCCACTGAACTTTCCATGAGCATTCTATATGGACTGTGCAGCATTAGGGCAAACTCACGCTTTTCCTTTTCCAGACTGTTTTCAGACGAGTGAGTTATGGCGCAATAAAGGAACGGCAATGCCTACCATTGTTCAACGGAGCAAGACAGACAGAAATACGGAGGGGTGAGGGCAGGAGAGAGGGTGGACCATCTTGCAGAGAGCGACGCGACAGCTATTTAACAAGTCTTTGAGGCGGAGTTGCAAAAGGTCATCAACGCGTTTTGCACGTGACTGGACGTGTTTTTCTTACCATGAAAGGCAATTAGCCATGTGGCGCGGAGACTTGGTTCGAAGAGCAAGCCAGAGTGGTAGTGACCGCCCAACTTGCCTTTTGCCATCGGCTTCCAAGCATCCGGCCTTGCGGTCTGCACGAGTAATTTCCTTACGGACCTCCGCGAGTTCAACCTCGTCCTTCCTCCGATCCAAACTTTTGCACTTGCACTCTTTTTATTCCCCCTAGAGCC
This sequence comes from Austroboletus olivaceoglutinosus, assembly GCA_038093615.1. Classification (NCBI taxonomy): domain Eukaryota; kingdom Fungi; phylum Basidiomycota; class Agaricomycetes; order Boletales; family Boletaceae; genus Austroboletus; species Austroboletus olivaceoglutinosus. Next base: position 29,353 of record JBBPSN010000018.1, on the reverse strand, counting down.
CAGTACTTCACCTGCCTATTCATGTCTTCGTCCTCGCCCGCAGGCCCTCCTGCAGGAGTGTTACCTACCCCAGCATATACCCCTCCGTTGACTCCAACCCATGACCAGGTTCGTAATTGCCATCGGTGCGGCCGACAATGCAGTGCTTACCAGCATACTCCTGTTTAGGTAGTCGTTCTCTATGTTGTACGTCAAGCAGCCGTGGGTTGAAGTCGATGATGTTTTGACTACCACTTCAGACAGTTGTATATACTGTCGTCATCTTTGGGGTATGGAATATCCCCGGCGCTCGGACGCTGATCAATCCTTTGAAACTTTTCACCATTGGTTGGCATGAGCTGTGTCATATAATCGCGGTGAGTTGCTTCCCACTGTCCACATCGCGTGCTCATCTTGTATCGGATTGGTCCGTGATACTCATCAGGCAATTCTGACCGGCGGAACGATACTATCTGTTACCATCGATCCATACCTGGGCGGAGCCACGCTCGTAGAAGGTGGTAAACCATTCATAATATTACCCGCAGGATACCTCGGCTCTACCATCTTTGGGGGTGTATTCATGTTGGGTGGGTTTGACACGCTGGTCGCTAAAATACTCAGCTTCGTGCTCGGCCTTGGACTGGTCGCACCGCTTGTCCTTGTTCGCGATAAACTGTAAGTAA
>JBBPSN010000018.1:18128-28593 GCA_038093615.1 Austroboletus olivaceoglutinosus | reverse complement strand
AGTAACGGTATTATTTTTGATCTGTTTAGTTAACTTGCCAACTCAAGGACTATACTGCTCACACTTCTATATGAGGGCCTTCTTGTAGGTTTCTGGTTCATTGAACACGCGTAGGTCTTTGTCAAGAATATCTCGAGTGAATTTCTCATACTTTCTGTAGCCAACCGTTAAGGTGGTACTGTTTATTCGTTGGCGTCATGAAGTCAGTATTTTTCCACTTTTACCATTTCTTGTTCTGACGCACTTTCGCAGTGTTTTCTTCGTTGTTTGTGAGCACAGTATGCTATGATTGCGACGTTACGTACTTAAATTTATCCACAGGGGATATAGCAGACGATAAATTCTTCCGCAAGGTCAATGACTCTGATTGCACACAATTCCATATCATGTTTCCTCGTATTTCTGCTCATTGTGAGAGTGTCTGTGCATCTGTGGTTGATCATCATGCTGAGTTCGGTAGTTTGGGCATGTGTGTGGTTGATTTTCGAAGTTGGAGTATGTATATCGTTTCTGCTCATGGGGTTGGCTTCGTTCAAGGTAAGCACAAGTTAAAGTCACCAATACGCATAGTTTTCATTGTCGTATAGCTTTCAACCGGACAGATGGATGCCCAAGCAGGTGAGTAAAGTAGATCCAGACTATATTGCAGCTCATGGTCACTTTAGCCAATTTCCTTCCTACATGACGCATGACTTTTATGGCAAGACACGACACGCGATGCGACTCCTTGAAAGAATCCATCTTATTCTTCGCCCGGCTGGCATCTTTCATCGATTACTCAACCAAGAAACATGAATGCAGATGTATCTTTGCTCTTCGCTCACGTATCTATATCGCGATTACATTGAAAAGTGACTCATCCGTCGCCCTAGGATGGTCGTGTAAATTAACGTAACTACCTATTTGTTGGGTGGTGTGAAGGCCAGAGCATGATGTGCATCAGACGTCGGGGGTAATACGATCATCGTTGTCATCAGTTCTGGGATCTAAATATTTGTGATTTCCATAACAAAGCGCGAACAACGGGATACAATAAGTGAGGATTTGGAGTAGTATCCAGGTGTGTAGTGTAAATAACAGTTCAACCGGGATGCAATACAGCATGCGAATGAAATGGAGCCTGCGTTAGTACGTGAAACAATTTCATTTACGAGTTGCTCGCCGTATGAGACCAGCAATGACAAGCGTGCCTAGAGCAGCGATGCCTCCCGCAAGCGCCATTCCGACGTATCCCTCTGAAAGCAAATGGTCAATGAGGTTCTAATGGCCCGCGGTTAGAACAAACCTTTTGTGACGGCCTCCTCAATCAGCGATGCTAAACTTTGAGCCTGGAGGTTGGTTGGTTCCTTCTCTAGCAAGAGATCTACGAGTTGGCAGTGAGGGATCCGCTGAGACACATAACCGAAGACGCCGACCATTAAAACTCTTTGCATCTGCATAGTTACCCATCTTGTAATACCCAAGTGCAAGGTAATACAAGCACTCTCTACGTCGTGTGGGTTCTGTCCGGTATATATCTGTCATAGGGAACATATCAGCGGGAGTCCCGTGGTAGTGATCGAAAGAACATACCTTGCAGTATGCGAACGCCCTCTACCTGATGCTCGCGAACCGGACTCTTCACCAAACCCCAGGCATAGTTAAACTTGGTCTGAACCGTGACATGGGACTGAGCTAGCTCTCTCTGGTATTGTGTTCGCAACACCTGCACAGGCCTCAGCAAAGAGGTGGGCAGTGCAAGGGGAAAAAAGGCAAACCTCAAGTTCGTCATAAGACAAAGAGACCTGGGCGTCGGCAGCATAGGGAAGGTCGGTCGGCATGGTCGATGTGAACGGGAGAAGCTGGGCTGCGGTTGACGCTGTGCACGGGGTCTCGCAGCTGATGTCAGCATTCCCACCGTCGTCGCCTCGTGCGGAGTTTTTGCAGTTCACCACGAACCACATCCCAGTTTCAAGAAGAAGAAAAAAAGAGCATCCAAATGGCAGACTCAGGCGGTAAGTCAAATAGTTATCCAATTCCATCCACAGGTAGCCTCGAAAACCAATTCGTGAGGCGATAGAGGTCCCGCGTTTGCTCGTTTTTCATTTTCTCCTCCAACATTGAGCTCATGGTGCATCATAGCATCTGTGCACTGTGGTTTTTTCCGTTTTTTGTCAGCTAGCCCTTCCCGTGGATGTCGCTCGCACCGCCAATCTGCTGTCTTCAGCAGCAACACAGGTTACTTACGCGAACTACTTTTCCTCCCTTTTATTTAGACCGCCCCGTCCGTGGATACCGTGAGGATCGCGAACGTCGGAGGCATGACGATGGCCACCACAGAGATCGCGACTACAGAGATCGCGAGCGGGATGGCCACAGAGAACGGTACCGTCGAGATGACAGGCGTGGAAACCCCCGTGACCACGGTGGGCGCTCAAGAGATCATGACGAGTTCAGACGCCCTCATGACGAAGATCGACGCCGTGATCAGCGACGTGACGACGAGCATGGTCAACGTCGAGGCCGCGGTGAAGAAGGCGGCGGCGGTTCTCCCCATCGCCGTGGTGGCCGAAGAGGAAGAGATGGACTCGGTACTCCTGAAAGAAGGTCCCCAACGCCTGAGGGTGCTTTTCCGTTGTCTCAGCGAAAACGAAAAGCATCAGGGTGGGATGTTCATGCCCCCGGGTATGAGCAATACTCGGCCATGCAGGCGAAGCAAACAGGTGAGTCTTTGCACTTGGATGAGACTGGACCAATTTTTTACAGCTTCAATACATAGGGCTTTTCAACCTGCCAGGTGCAAATCGTACCCAAGTCCCGCCAATCCTCGGTATTGCCGGCCTTCCGCCCCCTATTCCTGTACAGACTTTTGGGATGGGAATCGGTAGCAACCCCAATTTGTCCAGGCAATCTCGTCGGCTATACATCGGCAGCATTACCTCGGATGTGAATGAACAGAACTTGGCCGAATTTTTCAACTCCAAGATGATAGATATGAGTATCGGTACGGGTGGCCCTGGGAATCCTGTTCTCGCCGTTCAATGCAACTATGAGAAGAACTACGCCTTTGTTGAAGTAGGGTCTAATTGCTTATGTTTTGACCATTTCATGTTGATATCGTGATTCTAGTTCCGCAGTGCCGAGGACGCTACAGCGGCCATGGCGTTCGACGGCATCATCTTTATCAACGGTCCCCTGAAAATCCGTCGACCAAAAGACTATGGCGGTATAGAAATGATTGCTCCCAGCGTCCACGTTCCAGGAGTTGTGTCCACGAATGTTCCGGACTCAATCAACAAAGTATTTGTTGGTGGACTCCCGACTTACTTGAATGAAGAGCAGGTACAAGAACTGCTGAAAAGTTTCGGAGAGCTGAAAGCCTTCAACCTGGTTCGCGAAAACGGCAACGGAGCTTCGAAGGTCAGTATTTTGTTCAAGTGTCTGCAATGCCTCACCGTTTCCCTCAGGGATTTGCGTTCTTTGAATATGTCGATGCCAGTGTTACCGACGTCGCTATTCAAAGCTTAAACGGCATGGAACTCGGAGACCGTTACTTGGTCGTTCAACGGGCCTCCGTCGGTGCGAAGCCTGGGGTACCGAATCTGCCCTACGATCAATTCCCAGAAATTCCTCGACCAATCATGCCGGCGGGCGAGAATAACACTACAGATGCACGGATTCTGCTCATGTTGAACATGGTTACCGCGGAGGATCTCGTGGAAGATCAAGAATATGGCGATATCTACGAAGATGTTAAAGAAGAATGCTTTAAACATGGACCAGTTGAGGATCTCCGTATTCCGCGACCTCTCAAAAAGGAGAAGTCCAAGTGGGGAGCTGGGGAAACCGGCATTATCGATGCACAGCGCTCGGACGAGGCTGCGGGTGTCGGAAGGGTATACGTCAAGTTTGTTGACGCCTCAGGTGCACAAGCTGCCCTCAAGTCTCTAGCAGGACGATCCTTCGCGGGCCGTTCTATTATTGCGACTGTCCTTAATGAAGATAGTCAGACTACTCCCCCTCTCAACATTATCTTTGCCCCGCAGCCAGATGCGCCTCCTCCCCTTCCCGACTCTTAGGGTGTATATTGTACATCGGCCGTAGTTTGCGTAATGCCAACAATAACCATATCTTGCCCTTTGTATGTAGTCATCACACTTGTTCCCGTTGCAATTTACGTTCCCACCGGGAAGTTCTATACTGTCAGCATGCCTAGCTTGCACGCAGCAGACGGTCTTCTAGTACAGTAGCATCGCCGATCAGAAGGACACAAATCCTGTCGCACCAGTCAAGAAACAAGATACCTCTGGAAGTCACCGCATAGCGCTCACGCACACGTATGAGTTGCAGGAAGGGTAAACTTAGAAATGCGGTTATAGGGCCTGGTGATTCCATCCGAGATGGACGAATGCTGTGACAATTTGTGAATTTCATTCATGGAGCGAAATATGCCATACTTCCCAAACGGATTTGTTCTTTTACGGACGAAGCAAGAGAATCCATGTCTGAAGTATGCTCACCAAGCATAACCGTAAACTAAGTTATAGCTCCAATATCACTGGTTGCGAAAGGCCGGAACCTAGCCCGACAGCACTTATATCGGCGTTTGACGGCCACGCTGACGATCCGCCCGTCTCTGGTCAATCTGGAGGACGGTAAGGAAGCGTGAGCGAACGACAAGACGAGACGACGCTCACCCATGCCCGCTTGCAATCCCTGTAAGCCTGAAAATATTCCATACACTTGTCCCGATTGTGACCGTTCTGGTTCATACACGCGAGAGATGCCTTTGATGCATCCTCGCACGGGCTATCGAGCGTCTTGAGTGATTTTTGTCTATAGGGAATATCGTGAAGACATACTCGGTGTATTCCGTGTACGTTTTCCGAGCCTGCGTTCCAAGTGTTGGTCGAGAACGATCAAGGGCAGAGTAAGGATCATTGACACACAGTGAACTTGGTGTAGTAGTCTTTTGGCTTCACATTTTGTTGTGGTGACGGTAATGGGGTTTCGGAAGACATGTCAACGGTTTGAAGAGCGAAGCATCCGACGATGTCACTTTCATGAGTGTCACGCCCCGGTACATGTACTAAGTATCCCAGCGGTAGAGATCAAATCTTAGAGTACTCATATGTCCTAGTCGCTTACAGTCTTTCTGTCCGTTCGTTTCAGAGTATTGTCTCGGCGCCAACATCACGCTACAGGTTGCATCCTTCGAGATCAGCAGCAAGTATGTATAATGCGCCTAAAAAGCTGACAATGGATTCCACAACAGACATGAAATCACAGGAAAAACGACCGTCTCGTAGTCTCCAGCTCGGGCTTAAAGGGAAGTATCAGCACCACTCAAGAACAATGTAACGCACAGACCTTCCACTGCCATAATAAATCATTTTCTTTTGGTGGATTTCGACTATGTGGTATATCTTGCTTTGGTTCCCCGTCATCATCTCCAGCATCTTCCAGTGGTGGTTCGTGAACAGGTTCTTCCGCCTCCGTGGTACCAACTGAAATTTCTAAAGATTGCGGTGCAACGCCAAAGTTCTGGACGGCAGGTAGTCCCCTTTTGACCCATTTCAACTTCAATGTAAAGCGAGGACCTATCTCTTGCAGAGCAACTTTCTCCGGAGATCGGAACGCATACCTCGGATTGACCATCAGATCAACGCATTGCTGCAGATAGGCATGAGTTACCTATGTCTTCGAAAGAACAAGAAATCGCGCTGGTTATGTAGAGTCACCACCTGCCGACCTTGGAACTCGGGTAGAGGAGGGAACAGTGTTTGAAACATTCGTCCAATGGCATGTCCAAGGCTGGTAGAAAAGTTGTTCAAGACAAGCTCGGGATTGTGTGGTGTTGCTCGTGCGTGTCCCTCGTAGGAGTCAGTCTTTTCCAAAGATAAACTAGATGCAGCCTACATATATTTGCTTCGTGAGTTCTATAGACGTGAGCTTGAAATAAGCGACGGGTCCGTTTGGGAGGTAGACGAGTGTGATGGCATCTGTATGTTCGTCAGAGGATATGGGATGCAGGCGCATATGACTCGCACTCGGCTTCTTCATATCTTCATTCACGACGAGCAGGTGTTTGTACCCTCGCCCGGCTGCCCATCCGGCTATGCGGCCGATCTCAAACCCCTTGCCCTTTTTCCTGCGGATATACTCTGCACCGGGAAAGACACCGACCAGCTCGTCGCAAAAGTCATACGTTGATTTTGAAGCTTTTGGAGAGGTCGTGATGAGTACTTTGGGCGGCACAGCAGGATCGTCTTCAAAGTTGAAGTAGCGCGAGAACGGGTCCGAGGCGATGTCACTATTTAGTTCGTCAAGTTTTATGGACGATGCGCTGTCGGGTGCTTTGGATGAAGGTAGAATTGCGGGGTCGTTCTCGCGAGAGTTGTCGAGTGTTCGGGGAATGTTCTCCGCTAATCTTTTCTGTCGCAGATTGAACGATGAATGAATTGGCGGGTCTGACACGACTGCACCCACTTTCTTGGCAGCGGGATCACTGGCCTCCTCCTTGGCTCGCGCTAGTCGTTTTTGAAGCTTATGTTGGTTTTTCGATTTCTTTTGTTTAGCCGCGACTTCTTGCCTCTTTACTTTGTTCTTGATGAGTGAAGGCTGCATTCGCGACGCCATGGTGGATGGAAAAGAGAGCACCCAGAGCTCACGTGATGCAATGCTTGTCAGAGTCTGACCATTACCCTCGTCGTTGCAGAATGTTCGCATTTCGCCCTGTGGCTCTCTTATTACCCTTGTTACACTTTCTGACGACTGTGAATGCCCTTCATTTCTACCTCGACGCGAATGAGAAACGGTGTTTCATCGAAGAACTTCCTTCGGACACCGCCGTCGAGGGCATGTGCTTCAGCTACTTGCGAGGACATGGCAGCTGACTCCAGTTTTTTTAGGACATTACCGGGCGCTGGAATGGCAGGAAAAGGCACAAAGCTATGTGCTAGAACCCGAGCTCGGCATCATCGTCGAGGTGGAAGTGCGTGCCATGTACATACTGATGTGTTGGGCATTCATGCTCATCCACGGTCTGTAGGAGATGGAGACTGGTCACTCTGTCGTCCAGACTCGTGGGCCGCCCGACAGTCGCTTCACGTTTACCTCCCATGAATCCGGTGACCACCAAATATGTCTATCCACGAACTACACGTCATGGTGGTCGAGCACACACATTAAGTTGTATCTGGACATCATCGTGGGCAACACCAAGACGGACGTCGAGCGTGACCGCAGTCATGTCTCGGAACTGGCCGGCAAGGTCCGCGACCTGAACCAAAAGCTGGAGGACATCCGTCGCGAGCAGCAGTACCAGCGGGAGAGAGAGGCAGACTTCCGCGATCTAAGTGAGGGAACAAACTCAAAGGCGGTGTGGTACAGCCTGCTGCAGATCGTGGTTCTGGTCTTGACATGTATGTGGCAACTGAAACATCTCAAGGTGAGTTTCCCCGCGTGGTGAACGAGATGAATTGATGTGAGCCCTCGTCGGCAGCGATTCTTCCAGGAGAGGACCTAGCGTAGACTTTGCTTATTGGAACTGCATGGGGAAAATATTTTTATTCGAGGCACATGCACCTATGTTGAGAGCACTTTTCCCCCACGGAATGTCGTTGGTCTGGCGTGTCCTTATGGCAGTTGCCCTTGACATGGCCACATGAATGTTCTTGGCCGTGGAACGTTCCTGTTCCCATCACGCGGCTCATTTTCACACCGTCCCCGTCCCAGTAGTGATAAGTTCCGGCGCGAGAGGAGGTCCCCATGTCTCAGCGATCCATGGACAGTAAACGAGATTACGCCGACGATCTTGCGGCCACCGTTCAGCCCTCTCCAGCCCAAGTTGAAGACACTCAATCGCATGCCATCGTTCGGCCGCCGATCGATTACTCATCCTTTGAAAGCTTCGCATATAGCGTCTGGGCTCGTTGGAAGAGTCTTTGGACTAGACGATTCACTTTTTCGCTTGTCGCCGGGCAGGTGGTGTCGCTTTGCATAACAGTGACCAATGTCACCACCACCGAGCTGGTAAACAGGAATTGGGCTCTGCCTACCACACAGACATGGTTTTTGTACGTATCCTTCTGACCTTGAGTCACGAAATTAACTCTCAGTCTACCAGGTATCTCTCGCTATTCCTGGTCTATACCCCGTATACCATGTACCAATGTATGTGGCTCTCAGCCCCATGCCAGCCGAAATGACTTGACGAATTTGTGTCGATAGACGGCTTACCAGGATGGGGACGGATGGTCTTCCGCGATGGATGGAAATGTATGCCCACCAGCAGTCCTCACTTTCTGTCTGACAATACTTGCAGATCTCATTCTTGCATGGTGTGACGTGGAGGGAAACTTCCTCGTCGTAAAAGTATGATACCTCTGTGCAACCACTTGTACCTTCGCACTCACAGGCTAGCTAGGCATACGACTATACCGACCTATTATCGTGCATGCTACTCGACGCGTGGGTCCTGCTGATATCTATCTTTGAAAGCTGATGCCGACTTTTTTTTAGGTGGGCGATACCTGTATGCTTGTTTTTTTGTTGGGTTTACTTGCGTACCAAATACCATTGGACACAATTGCTGGTCAGTGTCAGTTTTCATGCGTCAATACCGCTGATAGCGACTGTCAAAATAGGGTATCCTGGTGTGCATTGGTGGTCTTGGGATGCTCGTTGCATCCGACTTGCTCACAGACAAGGACTCACCTGCCTTGAACAAAGGCTTGGGTGATGCCTTTATGATTATTGGCGCGACGTTGTATGGTTTCAGTGAGTCCCTACAGTTCCCGTCGTGTAGCACGTTATCGAACACCCTCTTCTCAGCCAATGCAACGGAGGAGTTTTTCGTCAGGAGAAGACCACTTTACGAAGTAAATCTGATCATCTCTTGCATTGTTTAATGTAACCAAGTCTTGAATCACAGGTCGTTGGGCAGATGGGTATGTGGGGGACAGTGATCAATGGGATCCAAGCATCTGCACTGGAGCACCACAGTTGGATGCAAGCCTCATGGAACGGGGCGACCGGTATGTTTGAGATTAGCCAGCGGATTGCAGACTACTTACATGTCCCATTTCAGTTGGATTTTTGTTTGCATACACCGCCGGTAAGCACTCGGCTCGAAGGGCGAACTATCGATGATGATTTCGCTCTCCTAGCCATGTTCATCCTGTATACAACCGCCCCTATGCTGTACCGCTCTGCTTCGTCGCCATTTTACAACATCAGTCTACTCACGAGCGACTTTTACGGTCTCTTGTTTGGTATGTGGTGCCGCACAGCCTCGTATAGAGTGTGATGTTGACTGTCGATGCCCAGGCTTATTCCTATTCGTAAGTCACTTTCTGGCGTTGGCAATCGAGTCTGAGAAGTGGTGCAGCATTTCTCCCCGTTCTGGCTCTATTTCCCGGCGTTTATCGTGGTCGTCATCGGTCTTATCATCTATTTCTGGCACGCGACGCGTAAGTGGATTGGCTCAAACGTCGTTGAGGATGTGCTCATGGGTTATCAGCCGAGGAACAAGGAAAGTTGAACCCGCAGAGGCCAGACTACGTTCAGTCTAGGCAACCGGAGGAAGGCGTGCCGGTTTAGGATTCACACGAGCAACGACGAACGTAGTGGTGGATACATGCGAGAAATAAATATTAAATAGCTACAGAGATAAGATCCAATTGTTACGTTTGAGGGGTGATTGTGTACAGATGATCGGAGCGATGCAGGTGTTTAAGCAGCCTGCGGGGCGGCTTTTTTTTCAGCCTCGAGGCGCTCACGCTCGGTGCGAAGCTCGACGAGCTTCTGCGGGGGAGTCAGATTCGGAGACGGGACGAGGATGTATGCGCACCGCTTTGAGGGCCTCTGCACCCGTGACTATGGAGTCGAGCGTGGACTCGGAAATATCGACGGCCTGGGGGACGATTAGCGGGAACGGGGGACCGAGGGAGCTACGAACGGTTTCTGCGGCGCGCTTCTGGAGATGGCTGAGGCGGTCCCTGTCTTGTTCCCAGTTGCGTTGCTGGTGCCAGGGTTGGGGCGCGGTGTCTGCTGGGTCGTCCTGGATGCGACGACGTTGGGTCAGACAGGGGAAGTACTGGGCGCGGTGATCGCGCATGAGGGAGGCGTGGTGCCACCAGGTGGCGGCGCCGGCGCCGGCGAGGAACCAAAAGATGCGGGAGGGGCCGCGGTGGAGGAAGACGTGCGAGTACGGGTGCATTGGGATGGGGACTGCATCGGGGCGGGGGTGGATTTTATAGGCAGTCGGGAGGGGGACGAAGTGGTTCGGCGGTCGGCAGGGGTTGCCGAGGAGAAGACGAAAGGATGGATGCCGTCGGAGTTGCGGAGAGTGAAAAGTGGCCGAGCTCAATTGAGCTGTGGATGTGACAGAGAGTTGTCACACACTAGCCTTGGGGGGGAGTGCATCCTCGCACTCGTTCATCATGGCCTCTGATGCTGAGGCAGCCCGTCTCCGCGACGACCT
>JBBPSN010000018.1:0-16270 GCA_038093615.1 Austroboletus olivaceoglutinosus | reverse complement strand
CCCCTAGGAATGTCCCATGTCCGGGAGGCCCGCATGCTCTGTCGAAAAACCGTTGATCTCTTTACACTGCTGTCTCGTACGCAAGAAACAGGATCCCGTCGGATAGGCATGACGCAAGAACTATTAGCCCTCGTCACAGGAATAGCTCATTACCTCAAGATCCTCATCCGTATCGCATTAACAGGTGCCCTCAAACTGGAGAGGGAGCAGAGCGTCAGGGAAGCGATGCCGTCTTTCTTGGATAAATTACATCTCCTTGCGGTGCAGAGTGGGGACCCAGCTGCGCGCCGGATCATCAAAAACGGCGGTGGTGAAGTGGTTGGACATGCCAACGGTGCCAATCTTGGCACGCAAGGAGTCACGTACGGATATAGGAGTCTGGCTCCTGAACTAGCGGGGGAGTCTCCATTTTCGGTCAGCTCGCCCTCAAGGCTCTCCGTCAACAATCCGCCCTCAGATCGATGCGTAAAGTGCACTCAAGCAGTCGAGGAGGATTGCGTCCGATTGGGGACATATCAGCGGTGGCACTCGCACTGTTTACAATGCAGCGACTGCGGTAAAGCCGCGGCAGTGCTACCGCCAAAGGATCCAACACCACCGAAAGCTGCGGAGGATAAGGATAAAGAAAAGGAAAAGGCTGATAAGGATGCGTCGAAGCTACCGGTTATACGCAGGCCCCCTGCAAATGTCAGCATATTTGTGTACGATATGGAGTCTATTCAAGAGACACCGTCGTTTGGAGACGTACCCTCTGTGGTACTTTGCACCGACCACGCTCATGCTAACTGTCGAGGCGGATTCCAAGCGGTATCTCGTCTGGAACAGTACGCCTTCTTGCTCAACATCGCTCTTCGTCGCCTATACCTCGTCCTCAAGCAACAGGGAGTCGTTCCGCTTTCGCCAGGTATGTTCATTGAGATTCTTCACTCTAGATTCCCTCGCTAAATTTATACGTTGTAGCTAGCTCAACTACACCCAATCCCAGAAGTGGGGATCAAGATCCATATCGCAACTCTGGTGATATCATGCGGATGAAATCGGTCCATCTGGACCGTAAACTATCTGCCACAGCACGATTGCCCAGGAGATCGACCATCGTAGAGAGTCCTGCTGGCAGGACAGTCCATCCTTCGGAACCTGTCAACTCACAGCGTTCGCCACAAGAGATCAAGTCACCGCAGCCTCAGCGAGGCCCTCCTCCTAACCTTATACCAGGCCGGCAGCCTTATCAGCCCGGATCAAGCTCATCACTCCCTCCATCGCGCACTCAGTTACGATCCCCTGGTATCCTAGACACCAACGTTTATGCACAGTTTGGACGACCTCCCTTAATTCGCAATAACACCGAAGTGAAGATAGTAGACGACTCTGCACCCAACTCTCCCGCTGGTGGTGTCGAGGAGGCACCTCTCCATGTCCCAGACGATGGTATCACACTTGCTGATATTCCTCAGCTAATGGAAGTGGCTCAAGCTCGCGAGCAACAACGCTCGTTGCCGCGACAAAGCACAATACCTCATATCGCTGAACTCAGTGCTCTTGAGCTTGCGATCGTCAAACATTGTGCACTCCTTGCCTTGCAACGATCTCCTCTCAAGGATCAGATTGAATTGGATGAGCTCTTGGAACTCGTAGAAATTAAAAAGGCCGGTTTTTGGAACAAGTTATTTAAAGCAGGTGATAAGAAAAACGTCAAAAAAAAGGGTACTCTCATTCTTTCTTGACGCGGGTGGTGTGCTGATTGCCTTATTTAGGGGTTTTCGGCGTTCCGCTAGAGCTATTGGTAGAGCGAGAGGGCTCAGATTCCCTGCACGGGGCTACGCGTGCGACCCTGAGGGTGCCGAGTTTTATCGATGATGTTGTTTCTGCCATGCGACAGATGGGTGCGTATCGCTTTCAGGTCGGCGGATGACTCGCTGACCTTGGCCTATAGACATGTCTATAGAAGGCATCTTTCGTCGCAACGGAAACATTCGGCGTCTCAAGGATTTGACCGAATCTATCGACCACGATCCATCTTCCGTTGACCTCACACAAGACAACCCGGTACAACTAGCTGCCCTTCTCAAGAAATTCTTACGTGAACTTCCTGAACCCCTGATGACATTCAAGATGCACCGCTTGTTAATTGCATCGCAATGTACGTTCATATTGAATGGTCCCGATGACTTGACTTACCAACGTTTGGTAAAGCACTTCCTAACGATTCGGAGCGGCGGCGTTGCCTTCACATGGTCTCACTCCTGCTTCCCAAGAGTCACCGCGATACGATGGAAGTGCTCTTTGTATTCTTGAAATGGGTCGCCTCATTTGCCCATATGGATGAGTCAACCGGAAGCAAGATGGACTTACAAAATCTTGCGACTGTCATTTGCCCAAGTATTCTCTATTCACGGGGTCGGGATGCAGTTCGCGACGAGAGCTTCGGAGCAATCAGAGTGGTAACTTCCTTATTGGAAAATCAGGACGAATTCTACACTGTCCCCGAGGAGTTTCTGTCAATACTCCATGACCAGGAGTACTTCTCGAATTCTTTGGACCTTCCAAGCAAGGAGTTCTTGAAGAAATGTGATACATACATGCGGCTAAAAGCAGGCGGAAGAACGCTCGCGTCAACCTTCCCTGGCTCTCCAAACCCAGCCAACCTGCCCAGAACGATTCCTCTTGAACGACCCACATTGAATTCGCCCCCAAGTGAGCCTCTGCTGCGAAATGGTCGCCAGCAATCACCACACCCCTATACTGGCCCCGTCCATGCACCGATATATTCATCGCCTGTGCACCCGACTTCGCTCTCACAGGGAGCTGTGATGATCCAATCATCACAACCTCGACACCCCCAATCACAGGACACGGACTGGGTTGCTCCGCAACGATCGGCGATTGGCTCCTCGACACCTTCACCTGGCGGACGACCGTCTTCCTATGTGCCTCCACGAACCAGCAGTGAACTTGCCCAAGCAATTCCACCCAACGGCTACCAGGCGACAATGGTTCGTCAGCGTACATGACGATACAAATACCATATTACCTTTTTTTCCCCTTCCATTCCTTACTGCACGATCTGCTTTCCATTCCACTGACTCGTTACCTTCGTTTGTCTTTATCCGTTACCCACTTTTTCTGCATCCTCTTTTGATCTTGCATTATCTGTAGTTTACCGTACTTTTTCACTTATCAGTATGACATGGACGACTATCTTCGCAGTATACTCATTATACCCGTGCATTCAAATGTACTCATTTTGAATGAATTAAAAACCAGCCTGGACGAGACGATTCATATGCATAGCGCATATCATTTTGAGGCAGTAAATGTAGTACATGACACACGATAAAAAAAACAACGCTCTACTTGAGAGGGATGAACCGCGATGAGTGTGTAGCACCAATCTAAGGATGACGTCAATACAGGCAGAAGGATCAATCAAGAAAATCGTACACCAGGACGACCGTGCTTTACAGGCCGGTATGAGCAAGAGAACTCGGCAAGGTAGTGGCCCGTCATCTCGGGCTTAATCTCAACAGAGTTGAAAACCTGGGACCAGAAAAGTCAGGACGAGAGAGGCAGCGATCCAACAGGTCGACAGATACCTTGCCATTGTAAATACCGACTACACTGCCAATCATTTCGGGCACGATGATCATGTCTCGGAGGTGAGTTTTGACGACAGAGGGTTTCTCATTCGGGGGGGCTTCCTTCTTGGCCTTTCGAAGTTTTTTGATGAGGCCCATTGGGCGGCGCTTGAGGCCACGGTTGAACTTGCGACGGGCGCGTGCGTGGACGAGCTGTAGAAGCGACAAGATCCGTTTGGAGGGTGAGATGACAGCAGAGACGTGTTACATACTTCGATGAACTAGAAAGAGACGTGAGGAGGGAACTTCTGGGGATAAATATACGTACCTCCTCGTTACTCATGTCGAGGAGTTTGTCAAGCTCGACACCGCGGTAGGAGAACGTGCGGAAGGTTCTCTTCTTCTTGAGCTCAGCGGCGAGGGCAGGGTCTGTAATAGCTGAATCGGCCTGGGGAGATTATAAGTATCATGGTGGAATAGAACGATGAAGACTGGGGCTGACCATGATGCGTCGTCGACAATCTCGAGGATAACGGTGAGACCGTATGTGAAGCGGAGCATGAATTTGGAAGTTGTGGCTGAACCTTGATTACGTGGAACTGTACAGTACACCGGATGTCATCATCCATGCAGGAGCACGGTATACCAACATCTTCGGTTAGAATCCACAGGTCTTCCCTCGAGGATTAAAAGGTGCGTTTCTGATCTCAGTGTAGTCGCTCGTCAAGCTCACATGGTCCCAGTGATTTGTGGCTGCCCGTAATCCCGTCTACACGTCTAAAATCAATCTACAGTGGGTGTTTTCTCGATTGGACAAAACTAATTCCAAACACATTGGTAGATGCGTCATCTCGCGGCATACCTCCTCCTTGTGATCGGTGGCAACACCTCCCCGTCTGCCCGCGACGTCAAAAAGGTTCTCAATGCAGTGGCCATCGAGGCTGATGAGGAGCGCCTTGAGAAGCTCATCTCTGAGCTCGAAGGAAAAGATATCAACACTGTACGTCGAATTGAATCCGAAGCATGATATCCGCCGACTGAATTGTCGTAGTTGATTGTCGAAGGGTCCGCCAAGCTCTCGTCGGTGCGTATATGCGCTCGCATCCTGAAATTAGCGTAACACGGTGTGACAGGTTCCTTCTGGTGGAGGCGTTGCCGTTGTTGCTGCTGCTCCTGGAGGTGGTGGTGGTGGCGCTGCTGCCCCTGCTGCGGCAGCAGAGGAGAAGAAGGAAGAGAAGAAAGAGGAAAAGGTCGGTGAATTTTCGCCGAAAGATAGGGACATGACGCTGACAGATTTAATAAATAGGAGGAGTCCGATGAAGATATGGGCTTCGGACTGTTTGACTAAGTATTTTAGTAATGTACCTGCCATTTGTCCTGTCACCCATTCACCATACACGTGTCGGCATTGCGGCTTGCCGTCGGCAAATTGATGATGTGAGCTCTGTAAAGAGCTAGCGAAAAGATGCCGAGTATACGTACCGCGTTTACGCTCGTCAGACAACATGTGCGGAGCTGCTCGGCAAGATATGCTGCCCAGGCCCCATTGACGGTCCATGGAGGTGCTCTCACTCTTAGGGTTTACGTGTAGTGCGGAAAGAGGACTGGTTCTCAGGCGATACTGTCACGATATCAGGCGGCGTGTTGTGCAACCTTGTCTGCGGTCTCTTGGATGAGGTGGACTCGAGTGTAGCATGTTGACAGGGCTGTGGGTAAGATGGAGCCAAGGCTTGATCCGTCGAGAATTCTCATCAGAAACGAGACTAGAGAGTAGTAGGAAGATAGCCGTTCCTTCTAGCCAAAAACATTTTTGAACGAAGCTAGTTGGATGAATGGGTTGCAGAACAATTGCCGAAGGAAAACGTTCGGCGGGAGAATGCATTAATGCGGCGCTTGGACTAGGTCGAGTGGCGTCATGAAACAGGTCGGAAATAAGTCCGTTGGTCCTGAATTTGGCGTCGAGAATGTACGTGCTAGTGCATGTAATTATTATTATTATTTTTCTTTTTTCTTTCTGAATTGATCGATGAGCCCATCGTATCGGCACCTGAGCGAAAGCCGCCGGCCCGACGACAGGAGAGACGAAAAACGCCCGGGCGAGCCCGGGCAAGGGCTGGTGATCTGCGCAGAGACAAATCCAACCAAAGAGGGAAATTCGACGCGACTGGGGCAGTTCTTGCTCCCAGCTGTGGGCACTCCCCGACGCTGGTCCATAGCGCGCTCGTTGCCACAGACGGCGCCGACGACCACCCGGAACGGCAGTGCGCCATAGTCTCCCGAGTTCCATCTTTTTAATTTCCCTGTCGTTTTTGCCTTCCTTCGGTAACGTGAAGCTGCTCGGTACTAGATATAGACGGCCCTTGCTCCTTTTAATATCTCGCCCTCCTCGCCCCTCCGCCTCCTCCTCCGCCTCCTCCCTCCTCCCGCCAGACGGCGCCTTCTCTCTCACCAAAATAACTCCCTTCCCCTCCTCTCCATGGACCCGTTTCCTGCTCGAGATGTCCGTCTACAGCCCTCGTCCATGTCCTTCACACCTCCAAACCAACCAACTCCCGACGCCCGCTATCCCCCTGATCCCCAACCAGACCTCGACAAATCCGATCCAAATATCGCATTCATGAAGGGTCCTAAGCGCAAGCGCCTCGCCAAGGTACGCCTCCCCCATTCGTCCCTGTGCAGCCCTTCACCTTCCAAAAGGCATGCGATGCCTGTCACAAGAGCAAACGACGTTGCGATGGAACAGGTATGTCACTTCAATCCATTTGTCCCTCAATCGTCGTCATAACTCTTTCGTCTCCCAAGCACCCTGTAGCAACTGGTGAGTCCCAGTGGTATGTTGACATCGTTCCCTGGCCTCCGACAACTTGTCATAGCTATTTCGCTTCGAAGAAGTGCACCTACACAGATGCTTCGGGGAAACTTGTCCCCGCTCCCAGGCCGTTAAATCCAGATAGACCAGAGAGTTCTTCAGATGCTCGCAGTGGACCCCACCCCCCAAATCCCGACGGTCCGACAGCTAGTTCGCCATCCCTTAACGTCGCCTCCGCCCCGGCTAACGAAGTCGTTCTCTCTGCACCACTGTCGGACGACGATCGGGCGAGCAATCCACCGCGTACCAAGCGTCCTAGAACGAATCTTGGCGACATGGTCACACCCTCAGGGACTCCCCCGCGGTCTTTGGCGCCACCATTAACTCAACATGATCGAACCCTTGAGCGCGACCAGGCCCTCACCCGAGAGCTTGTTCACCGTGCGTTGCCGTAAATACCATTGATACGCGGTTGTAGAAACTAACTGCATTCTAGTCTTCTTTGCCTATCGACAACCCCAGCGCATGATCATTCACCAATCTTCCTTCCTCGCAGCCCTAAGTCATGGCACCGTTCCTCAACATCTCCTCCTTGCAGTGTGTGCAGTTGCAGCCCCATTGTCTAAACAGCCTCGATTGCGGACATCACCTTGCCGTTACGCCGGGGAAATGTTTGCTCAAGAGGCTGTGTCGCTCATGTTCGACAAGAACCATCAGCTGGTTTGTGAGCACGATTTGGCCACTGCACAAGCGCTCCTGTTGCTTCAGCTGTACGACAGAATGGGAAAGTCCTTGTGGGTTGGCCAGCATTATCGTGAGTTTTTTCTCGTCATTGGTGCCAAGACGCGTTAATTAATTCCCTCAAGAACTGGCGCTAGAGATTGTGACGAAAATCGGAATTTTCGATTCCGACAGTACAGTTCTCACACCCCATCCGTCACCCGAGTTGATTGATGCCTGCATCCAGCGCGAGTGCGCACGCCGCGTTTTCTGGCTTATTCTCATCTCGGATTGCTTTGGGTGGATGCTGTATCGACGACCGCGTCTAGCAACAGACTCCCAGATGAACCTCCGCCTCCCTATTGATGAAACGAGCTTCGAGATATCTGCGTTGACTGCAGTACCAGGTAGTGACCTAGTTTTGTTACTTTCAGAAGTCGTGATTGATATCCTGCAGAATTTATGACGAAACCTGGACCGTCATACAGTATGTGTTCGGAAATCGGTCAGCTCGTACGGATGCTATTATTACATGAAGAGGCAGAGAGGTTCGTAGATGATTTGAACGGCAAGTGTCTTTCCTATGGCAGCGAATCTCACTGACTGTTTTGTTCAGATTGTGAGAGCGGAAGATATCCTGTAGATCAATTACAGGAACTAGAGATGCGAATTTGCGTATGTCGTCGAGTCCAGTGTTGGGTCGTTGTTGACCCATCTTGCTAGGCATGGGCGGATGCTCTTCCTGAACACATGCGTTTCACCGACGATAACTTGTGGGTACACGTTATGCAGTATGATACAGCATCAAATATGGGAGCGTGGTGCTTCTTTATCATGCACGTTGTTCATTGTTCGTGCATCTTTGCACTCAGCTTGGTATGTATATGGTCCAGAACTATCGAAGATTGTTCATGGCATTTTTTGGCTAGGGGAGGCAACGATGTCGCTTCGAAATACCTCTCGATCCTACATGGGCACAAGAGCGAATACTCAAGACTATAGAGGCCCTTGGCAGGAAGGCTAAATTAAGTATTTTTCGTGAGTGCCTCTTTGGTCGCTGTTGGGTTTTCCTGACTCGTTAAAATCACCAGTGGGAGTGGCGGTTTGGGTACTTGATTCGTTTTATCGGATTACTTCGAAGGCTAAACCTGTTCTATAGCCTCTCTTCAAATATGCCGCTGATCCACCGAATCAGATGTTAAACTGGTCAAGTGAATTTGAGGAGATTTGGGGTGTACGCATACAAGATTTATGCCAACGACAGTTGAACTACAGACAACAACCGCGAGCACAGGCGAAACCACCGCCGCCAATGCCACCACTACCTGCTGCCCCGGCCCGTTCTCACGCGCCCTCAATACCGACTGGATCCATATCCCCCGTATCACGGACAGGGTCGGATATAAGTCCTTCATTGGTGGTACAACCACCAAATTACCTTGTCCACAGCCGAATGCCGCATGATCCATTGTTCCACTCCCTGCCACCCTCTGCTTATTCTGAGACCAGGATGCAGATTGGATATGACCCTCACGACAAAGAATTAAGGAACACGGTGAACGATGCTGACATCGACCCTTCACTTCAAGCCGTTCCGAGTGCGCGACTACATGCAACGTCGCAATTGTCTGTTCCTGTACCCCCACCAGCGCCACCACCACCACTACCGTCACTGCCGTCGCTGAAGGCCAGTGGGCTGTTGGAATGGCCGCACCCGGATGCAGGTGTAGCACCGTCCAGCATACAACCTGGCAGCAGTTGGCAACCGCCTACGCAGCATTTCGGGTCGACGCGTCAGCCTCAGCGAGATCCAATGCGATCATCCGCTGCTCAGCCAGGACCCGATGGATCTCGGCCTCCCGTACCCTCGTCTGGTATGCCTGTTGGATTGCAATGGTTGGCTCACGAGTCGTCTGTGTCGAGACCAAGCTAGCTGTGTTGGATCTGTGGAGGGATGGCGACGTCGTTCATTCCGTATTTATTCGTCTAGCTATCGCAGCTGCGGCAAGGGTATTATACGTATCGCAGTAAAGCCAGATGCAGAGGCTTGTAATATAGTCACTGTGCTTCGGAGCCTCCGAGCTTTTTGAGGTTGCGGTGGAGCTCTGGTTTGATGAGGACGACACGGTCAAGAATCTTGTTGATGACGGCGTCCTTGTTGGCGTCAAAGGAGACGGTGGTGGCTTGAAGCCTGAGCTCCGTCTCGCGATCTACGGATGCCTGGGCGTTGGTGGTGTTGCCTGCGTGCTGCGAGCGAGGATGAGCGCGGAGTGGGGCGGGAGACTGGAGACGCACCGAGGCCTCGAACGCCTTGAAGTCGGCCTCCTTTGCCTGTCTGTACTCTCCGATCTCTTTGGAGGCCTCGGAGCGGGCATCCTTGAGTCTCTGGACGCGATCTGGTGCAACGGGTGAGTGACGGGGGCGGGGTGGGGTGGGTGCGTACACTGGCGGGCTTGCTGGACGATCTTGGCGGCGTCCTTTTCGGCGTCGAGGAGGGTCTGAATGCCTTGGGAGTGCTGGGCAGCCTGGGCGGGATGAGCGGGTCAGGGGGAGGGGGAGGGGGAGGGGGAGGGAAGACTTGCCATTGGGGGGACTAGGAGAAGCGAGTTTGAACTCCGACCAAGGTAGTATTGAGCGGTTGTTTAGTAAGACTTTGAGCTGGACAGAATGGCAGGGAATCCGATTGACCCATTACAAGCGCTTTCAGCAGCGTTGGCAGTGCCAGCCGAGTCGAAAGAACAGGCAGACTTGCTCGCTACCCTCCGTGAGTCTCTGGAGGCTCACCCCGCGCCGATTCCAATCCTCTGCACCACCCTCATCAAAACCGTATCCGGAGCGGGCGACTCCATTCTCAAGGCGTGGGTGCTCGACCTCCTTCACTTTGCCATCGCCCGCTCCACCCTGTCCCTCGAAGTCCGCACCCAACGTTAGTCTTCGTCGCGGGAGTGCACATGTCCATCTCACCCCCTCCCTATTAGTCGCGTCCCAGTCTGTCGAAACACTCGCAAATCTCTTGCATGACCCCAACGTGCGCACCGTCAAGGTCGCCATTCAGTCCCTCGCCGCAGTCCACCCGCTGCTCTTTCGTTCACTGTGAGCACTCTCGTCGCGTGCCCCCTATGCCGTCTCATTCGCCTTAGATGCACCAACCGCACGCACCGCCAGCAATGGGACATGCTCTCCCAGTCCAAATCCCGAATTCTTGACTTGGTGGTCTCGCCCACCGTGAACAACGGCGTCAAGCTTTCCGCCATCAAGTTCATGCAGCGGGTCATCCTCCTCCAGACGCGAGGCGTTTCGGATCCACGGGTGCGTCTCCCTTTTGGACGCTCTGCACATAGCCTGAGCACTGCACAGCTTCAAAACAAGAACGACCCGAGCATTGCAAACGTTCCTGCGGACCACCCTTTCATATCTGCCTTGACGCTGGAAGCGGAAGGCATGAAGCTTCTCGAAAACATCATCGCCATCTTGTACACCAGCCAGTAAGCCTCCAGTCGACCCTCAAGGTCACCATTGCCTTGACACAGTTGACAGGAGCATCGATATTCTGACGGCCGTGTTGAACAGTTGGAGTAACTTGGTTAAACAGCGTCCTGCGTTGGTACAGCTGGTCGTTTCGTCCCTGGCTTCATGGTCGCCAGCTGCACTCGCCGCACTGTCGGCTTCTGCCGTCAAAAGCGTCGAGAAGAGCATCCGTATTTTGTTGATACACATCTCCAGGTCAGTCTTGTAGCACGTTTGCTTTTCGTTCCCTGACGTTCCGCAGAGGGCCTCATGGCTCTGCCTTTGGTGCTCAAATCAACGAAGCGCTCTCCCAACAGGCCGTGCGGATGGAGAGGGCGTCTGCAGAAGAAAAGGCACGCATGGCCGCTGTCGCGGCCACTGCGTCCGAGGCTGTGAAAAAACGACCTCTTCCTACTGGTCCAGCTGCCGACCAACCTACCGATGCAAAGCGTCTCAGGGTCGAGGTCGACAACGCTGTCTCCAACTCGGCAGCGTTCCTAGCTTCGTTTGACTTTACGACGTTGCCTATCGCACTCGTTACCGATCTCATCGTTGCCAACTTGCAAGCGTTCACAGAGCCCGCTCTCCTCGGTCTAGTCCAATCATATAGACAAAGCAGAGAGACTCCATCTGGGACCGCTACGCAACCGCTGGATAGTACTGCAGAAGATGTTGCGTCAACTTCAGAACCACCGCTCAAGGACGAACCACTGGATCCCCTTAAAATGGATATGGACGAAGAGGAGGTGGAATATGAGCCGGATCGACTAAATGAAGCGGTGGGCAAGTTTATTCTATCGCCTAGTTCAAATCCAATACCTTTCTGACAGCTTTCTGGGGGCGCTGAGGTCGTGGATGAGGAGGAAGTGGTCACTGAACTTCCCGTTGCGCTCAGTCTTGACCTGACGGACTTCAAGCTACCGTCACCAAAGGATCTTACAGAAGCGGACCGAGCTACTCTCATGCAGGGAGTCGTCGATCGCATATGTGAGGGTGGCGAGGAATTGCGAGAGGTGTCCTATGCGTCGTCCCCGGGCGCCCATGCTGACGACATGTGGATGCTACTTATCATTCGCATGCTAACTCGCGTTGCGGAACCCACGGCCGAGATACCACAAAATAAGGACAACTCGGACGGAGAGGCGGAGCAACATGCCAACTTCTCTTCGCGGCAAGATAGACTACGGCAGGTACTCTGCGACTACATTATGGCAGACTTTCCATCAAGGTATAGTTTTTCCGCTGCTCGGGTTACAATTTGTTTCTGACATCCGTCCAGATTACGCCTCGCTACAGCATGGATGAACGAAGAATGGTACAATGATCGAATAAGAATCGAAAGTGGATCCAACTGGGTATGTTCTATTACCGCGACTTCCAACTCACCCTCACTTTGAGCGATCAGCGACCCAACTACGAATGCTGGCTGAACCAAGTCGTCTCTTCGTATCAGACCAACCTTGAAAGCAAGGCAGAAGGGAAACCTGATAACAAAGACAAGGCGTTTGCAAAGTTTCTTTTGGACCTACCCTCCATACCAGCGGACGTCCTGGATCTTTTACGTGACCTCTCCGTCGACCCCGAAAAGTTTGTCTAAATAATATTCTACCTTTTAATGGCCTCGTTAACTCTTGACAATAGAATGCATGTAGGGTTCACGAGTCTTCGTGAATTCGTGCTCGAGCGTCCCTCATTACGAGCGGAAGCACTGCGTATCTTGTTGGATTTGACGACACATTCAGGTGTGCCATCGTGTCGGCGTCGACGTCTTTCTTGTATATTGATATAATTGCGCAGAGTCGGTCACGCGTCGCGCTGCCATCAATACCGTAAGGCGTTGGGTGCCGGGTGTTGAACCCATGGATAGCATGATACGCGATTTCGCACTTCAGATACTTCGCCGTTTGCAAAAGCGTTCGCCAAAGGGCACAAAGATAGTAACTGCAAACGGAGGCGAAGAAGACGAAAATATGGAGGATGGTCAGCTACCGTCTGAAGAACTCATACAAACGCCATACCTGTCCGAAGAGATCGAGCTGCCAGTAGAGAAAGATCTCGTGCTTCAGCATGTTGAGCTGCTCTTTGCTTTATGTGTCAAAATTCCCGAGTTTTTGGATGAGTGGGTCCTTTAGGCACTTGTCACAGCATTCCTTGACACCATTTTTCAGAATATTTTCGGCTTATGGTCAAATGGATGTGTCCGTCCAAGAAGCAATCCAAGATCTGATCACAGCGCTCATCAAATCCCTGGGATCAACCAATGGCAAATTACTTACGCTCATGCGGACCTGTCCTGCAGGATCTGAATCCCTTGCGCTCAGAGTTTTAACCATCTTCACGGAGCATGGCAGACCTAGCGCGCAGCTTGTGGCTTTAGTCAAGGGTCTTATCAGCGAGCGCGATCTCGATGCGCGGTTTCTCATTCCGATCATCGCAGAGATGGACAAGGTAAGAGCTGACTCGCACCAGTCTCCTGATGCTTAAAACTGAATGCTATAGGCGGACATTCTGCGGTACCTACCCCGAATCGTTTCGATACTTAATGGGCAACAAGAACCAAAAAATCTGGTCCGCTCTGTATTCGGCTCTGTAGTTACCACCCCGCCGCAAACATTTGGGAGTGTCACATCAAATCTTCCCCGCGTTCGGCAGAGCGAGTTACTGACGCCAGCAGAACTCATGGTTTTGCTACACGAGTCCGAGAAGGAGATTGGACTCAAGAGTGCCATCGAAGGTGGGTACCCTGCATTCATCTCCGCCTTCATGTTTACGCAAACCTGTATTCCCTCAGCAATTGGCATCTGCTTCTCTATGACAGATGTCTTCCGTTCTGAAATCCTCGCTGTCGTGATGCAACAGATAGTCGATGAACCTGTCTTGCCCGTGCTGTTTCTTCGGACGGTGTGTTGCTGCTTTCCAAGCAACCGGCGCAAGTGACTAAATTATGGCTTAGGTAATTCAAGCGGTGACGACCTACAAGTCACTGGTCCCGTTCGTTTCGACCACCCTACTCTCCCGTCTGATCACGAAGAAGATATGGCAAAATCCCCACCTGTGGGAAGGATTCATCCGATGTGCAAAGGTGATCGCACCTGCGAGTTTTGGAGCACTCCTTCAACTACCCAAGGAGCAGCTGCGAGAGCTCGTGGACAAGCAACCTAGCCTGAAGTCGGGGTTGCGGGAGTATGTGACCAAGAAGGCAGGAAACAAGGCTCGGGTGGCTGGGTTCTTGGACATCTTTGGAGAGGACGATCCCATGCCGTCGTCGACGCCATCAACACCAATCGACCCTCTTCTGGCTGTAGCGTGAGCGTATGCATGTATTAGGTGACGGGTATATTATTTCCGTCGCTTGAAGACGAGTCATGTAGCATTAGAATAGCTTATATCTGTCAGTCATAAATGTCCTTATCTCGGTGGCAATCCTGGACAGACGGGTGGGCAGCCGAACTTGAACGACGCTGAGCCGATCCATCCTGACCATACGCTAAGACGTTTTGGATCCCACTTTTTTTATGATACGCGACGGCTTGTCAGCGGCAATTCATAAACGAGGAGGTACTCCAACGCCGCCATCTTCCAAAGTACTATGGCCAGCCGTCCGTCCAACAACAACAACAACAGCGATGACCAGTCCTCGTCGCCCATCGCCTCTGCCGCTTCAGAGAGCATGGATCGTGGTCGATCCCGCGTCCGGCGACGCTCGAATCAGTTCGAGCATCACAGCATGAAAAAAAGGTACTCTCAACCTCGCGTACCCGGTCTACGTGATTCATTGCAGCACATGTCGCAGGGGATATCACACATTCATGTCATCCTTTGGCAAGACATTCCACGTCGAAAAGCGGTGGAAGCTGGTTCGAGAGATGGGCTCGGGTGCATACGGAGTGGTCGTGTGAGTGGGGTGTTTGGCTGGACTTGAACAGGTCGTCCGATTCAAAAACAAAAAAAAAACATCATTGTGGGCAGGTCGGCGGCGGACGAGATATCGGGCGAGACGGTAGCCATCAAGCTGGTCACGCGCGTGTTTGAAAAGGTCCAGCTCGCAAAGCGGACGCTTCGAGAGATCACTCTCCTCAGACACTTTGCGAATCACGAAAACATCACTGGGTTGATCGACGTGGATGCTATATCTCCGGATTTCCAAGAGATGTGCGTCTATTTTTTTTTTTTTCCTTCTCTGCGCCCTTGCCAATGTTTTGTTCAACTCGTTGTACAGATACATTTTCATGGAGGTGAGTTTTGTCGCCAGGGCAAGGCACGTTGATCTGAAACTTTGCAGCCCATGGAAGGTATGCGGTGTCGATCCCGAGGGTCTGTCACTGAGCGTTCACAGCCGATCTACACCAAATCATCAAGTCTGGACAGACCCTCACGAACGAACACGTCCAATACTTTCTTTACCAAATCCTCCGAGGTATCATGTCTTGCCTGCGTCCGAGAGGTTGATTCAGTGCTTTTACAGGGATGAAGTACATTCATTCGGCCTCGGTGATACACCGTGACCTGAAACCCGGGAATTTACTGGTCAACTCGGATTGCGAGTTAAAGATTTGCGACTTTGGTTTGAGCCGAGGTTTCGATTCCAAACCCGACGAACATAGCAGCGGGCAGCTCACTGAATATGTTGCGACGCGATGGTACAGGGCACCGGAAATCATGCTTGCTTTCAGGTGAATGACACGATGCTAATTGTCGGCTTGCGTCTGATCCACGTAAACTAGAGGATACAATACAGCCAGTCAGTAAACGATTTGTCACTCGTTGGAGAAAATGCTCAGACAGCAAAAACTTAGTCGACGTGTGGTCGATAGGGTGTATTTTCGCTGAGCTGCTGCTCGGGAGACCCTTGTTCAAAGGGAAAGAGTGAGTTTGTTCGTTCCGACTAGCTCAATGTCCTCATGGTCATGTTGTCAGCTACGGTCAGTCTCCATGTAGATTACCATCAACTTTTCGGTCTGAAGACATGATCACTTTTAGTGGATCAACTAAACAAAATCCTCGACGTCCTAGGTACTCCAGACGAAGATGTCACCAATCGCATAGGCAGCGAAAAGGTATTCAATTAACGGGAGACCAAGCGACATTTTCTGACAGGCAGCAGGCGCAGGCTTACATTCGGTCCCTGCCCGTTAAACAGGCCATTCCTCTAAGAAGACTGTTGCCGACTGCCGACGTCCAAGGCAAGTGCTGAAACACTGTGTCCTGACCATTCTGATCGTTGTACCAAAAGCTCTTGACCTACTAGAGAAGATGATCACGTTTGACCCCTCGTCCCGTATCACTATTCCCGACGCCCTCTCACATCCGTGGCTTGCGGCATACCACGAAGAGTCGGACGAACCGGTTTGCCCGACCAAGTTCGAGAGGTGGAAAGACATTGAAAAGCTCGAAACGCTTGATGAATTTAGAGATGCATTGTGGAAGGAAATCGAGGATTATAGAATGGAAGTGCGAGAAATAAAACGCGAAACGACACCCTTCCCATGCATGGTCGAAAAGGAGCAGACTCGATCTTCATCGACGAAATCGCCTGCTCCGGAAGGGGACAAGTTGCTGGATGCATCGTTATCCCGGGTGAGTAGCCCCCGACAGGAACGGGATGGAGTAGATACCCTCGCGCCTCCCACTATCACGGCGTCGGAGACGTTTCACGCAA
>JBBPSN010000017.1:64957-89526 GCA_038093615.1 Austroboletus olivaceoglutinosus | reverse complement strand
TGAATGTACTCTGATGAAATCGAGTCGCTCACTCGTCCATCTTGTCATGCAGGCGGTCGACCTGATCTTGCAAGTTCGTAACGGCGGTCTTGAGCTCGACAATTCCTCGATCGATAGCCGTCACTTCTCGGTCATTGTCGTCCGACACAAATTTGACGGTCTAGAATTTCGTCAATGTCTCTAGCGTGATGGAAAGATTAGACACGACGCACATCCTTGTCCTGCACCAGGACCCTTCTGTCTCTCTCCAGGTATCTCAACAGCACTCTGGTATCCGTCTCGCTGAGCGAGACCCCAGGGAGGACCTTTGACCCAAACGCTTTCCGAAAGGTCGCTACCGTGTAGAGCCTGTCCGCTAGACACATACCGCCCAAAGACGTGTCGATGACGTCCGCAGCCCGTTCCACTAGTTTGAGCAAGACATACTCTCCGTCGACCCTCTTCCACATCTCCGCCTCGCTATACGAGTCTTCCGACCGAACGATGTCCATCTGCTCCATGGCCCACCAAAGAGGCTTTCCGACCAAATACGAGGCAATGCGATAGGGCAACCAGCCGGCATCGTACACCGACTGCTGAGAGGTCAAGAACTGCGACAGAGGGACGAGCGCACGAGTGCGATGTAGCTCGGCCTTTACTAGTACGTTGCCATCAGTTTCAGTCAGTGAAAAATAAAAAAGAAACACGCACGATGGTGGACGCGAGTCCGAGTGGTTTCCCGACGCCGTCAAACCTGAGTCTGTCCGCGATTGACCGACGTGCGTTCAACACGAGCTTGTTACTCTGGCTCTCAGACTCGACGTCGTGTGTGTCCGTCTCCTTGCGCTTTCCGGGGTTTGCGATGTCCGTCTGCCACCCACGAGCGACAAGCTCTTCTAGCGTCCGCTGCCACCAGTCGACGTGTGCGTGGTAGGATGTAGGGTTTGAGTGTTTTTGCCGTGAAACGTCCGAGTACAGAGATTGTAGGCGCGACTTGGGAGTTGAGGCATATGTAGAGCACGAAGAGAGCGAAACAGGACTCGAGGACATCGTCGCAGTGGTCAACGATTCTTCGAGTGCACAGCGTTGCATTTGTCCGACTCACGTGCTCTAGATAACACGACCGGTCCGTGACTTGGCACGTTCGCATTTCGCCACCACTTGGGCCCTTCATCGTGCAACTTGACTGTGCATTCATCCAATGAGCTGTTCAAAAGACAGGCCTTCTTAATGAACAATTTGGAACAGCACACGACACCACAACAATGTTGCGCATACCAAGTCACCGGCGCTCACACAAAAATGACGCGGACCAAAAACAGCCTACTCAGGCCGACTACGGACATTATTAACGATGACTGAAATACGAAACTCTGCATCTTCGATAGTCGACTCCCGGCGGGAAGTAATCTACGAGGAAAACTCTCCCCTTTTTTTCCAGTTATTCGGGTGACCAGTTGTGCGGCTGTACGGGGGATCAAAATGTCGCGGACCTTTTTTCCGGGGAAATTGAACGTACGTAGTATCTCTTGTGCAGTTTGGCACCTGTAGTATCGATGAGCTCGACCTCTTCCGGCGTGAGGTCGGGTATATTCTCGGTGTCGACGTATTCTCTGATACGTTCCGCTTTGGATGATGTACTGCCAGAGATCACTCAGCACATGTGCTAGTGAGTCGGATAGAGGATCGATCGACTCACGTCACGACCAATACACCCTTCTGCTGCAGCCACTTGTTGAGTACCTGACCTTCGGACACAGGGGATCCCCAAGTGTTTTCCAGGCGTGCGCGGATCTGCTTGATGACGGGGTCGAGTGGACCACCATTTCCACGAACAATGGGTGATAGACCTCCATAGGATGAAGTTACGATGCCATATTCGTCATGGATTGCGAGATTGGGTCCCAGAGCTTTCCATACGTGTGGGTGAGCCTCAACCTGTTCCGGGACAAATGAGGAAACTGAACGACGACCTAATCGAAATTACCTCCATACCTGGTTTACAGCAGGAAGAATTGTAGCCACTTCGAGGATCTCCTTGAGGTGATCTGCCGTGAAGTTGGAGACGCCGATGGACTTGGTCAAGCCTGCCTTCTTGGCTTCCTCCATGCCTCTCCAGACTTGCTTGAGTTTGCCGACGTGCTGGTTCGGCGTGTGAACCAAATACAGATCCACATATTCCAGCCTGAGCCTCTTCAAGGATTTCTTCAGCGCGCTTTTCGGAGTTTCTCCTGGGGCCACAGGGCCGAACTTTGTTGTGATATACAACGCTGAACGTGGCTTTCCCGATGCGATGATGCCGTCGCCGAGTGAGCTTTCGTTCTGGTAAACCTGGGCGCCATCGAGATGTGTGAACCCATTCTGAATAGCAAGTTTGACACCCTCGGCGGCATCCTTGTTGTAATACGTGGTCCCCGTTCCAAAGGCCATCCAAGGGACCTGGGTTCCATCATTCAGGTCTAGCGTGGAGACAGTCATTCTATGAGGTGAGCGAAGGGCGAGATGACGAATCGGTGGGTATTGTGCACCTCCTTAAATACGCGTTCATGACGTAGTTGCATTGACTAAGAATTCGGGAACGACTCTTGCACATTCTTGGAGGTCGCCTAAGATCGCAGCCCGCCCTAAAGTCGCTGCTTAAACGAAATGTTTCCCACGTCTGCTCTTCGTCTTTTAACAACTTCCAGGCGCTAGCATACCACATGTTCGATTGTTCCATGTCGCTCCAACAATCCTTCATCTCTTGGTGCCTCAGAAAAAACGGTGCACCCTTTGGCCGATCATCCTATTTCTTCTGTGGGTGTCGTCGGTCACCTGGTGTACTAACAAGATTTGTAACGCGAATACCGTGTATTTGTGTATCCCGAGTGTCGTCGGAATTTGTAATACACTACGACTATACATAGAAAAAGGTTGCCTCGCACAATGCCCGGCGAGAGAACTTCCTTGTTAATGGTCAATCCTTCATCGTTGCTGAGCAGTTGTAGGAGGGTCGGGATTCTTGAATGGGTTACCCTCCATGTGGATTGCTCGACAGCCATCATGTGAATCGACTGGCCAAGATGGAGCAACTTCTGATGAAGGCTATCATAGATTGTAACCAGTGTCGTTATAAATATGCATTACAGGCATTTCCAAGCCAAAAGTCTTGAATGGCGTAATGAAGCAATCTAGATAAGCCGTGTACGAAAGAGTACCCACATGCCACGATATTGCAGTAGCAAGATGTCGAACGTGTGCTATCGAGATGAGCTGACGATAGCTAGAAATAGCCAACAGCGTCGCGCTTTTGGATCCGAATGAAATACCTCCGTTCTTTAAACTTCTGGCGCCCCACTGTACCCACCAGGACGTACTGAAGGTGAAGAATGATTAAAATTCTGGAACTGTGATGATCCAGTCGCAAAAGTGGTTGGCGGAGGAGAAGGAGGGAATGTACTCGGATCAGATGGGTTCTATCATATCGTGAGAGCAAAATCTACGAGGAATTCTCTTCACTTACATAGAGTCTGGGCTGTGCCATTTGGGTAGAGAAAAGTGTGGATTCTGGGTAGATAGAAGAAGGATCAGGAGACGCCAGGATACCCATGGCAGCAGATGGTGTTGATAGTGATAATGGAGAACGCTTTTTCTTCATTATAAAAAAGACGATGGCTGCAGCGATCAGTGCAACTCCAACGACACCACCAACGACGCCTCCTGCAATTGCCGCGGTGTTCGAACTACTGGTGACCACGGGCACAGCTGAGGCTGATGCAGAGCTCGTGGAGGGTGCTGAAGAAGTTGACGTGCTAGAAATGATGGTTTGGGAACCAGTCGGGGTTGCCTCCGGTTCATCTGAACGATCTGATAGGCGCGCATGCAAGGACCGTTGGCTGGTAACTCACCACCGGTGGATTGTGCAAGGGTTACGTTGAACGAGTTACCTATCTGGTAAGGAAATTTCAACGAAGTGCCAACAGATGTCGAATACAAGTTATGCATACCGTCACGTTTTGAAACGCCCATGCTGGAACTGTTGTGCCAGCTGGAATAGGCTCACTGAATCTGTTGGACAGGTAAACTTGATAAGAACTGTATGGTGCACGGCAACATACACTCCGAGATAAACATTCGTGCAATTGGTGGTCCATGTTGACCATCTGATGTGAAGGATGAATAAGTCCATGCAAACAGCATCTCGTGAGGGTTCGCATTACCCGATGAGATCTTGGCCCTGACAAATTCCACAAGCACTTATGGTACTGTATGTGACTGAGCTACATTGACATGGATTTGACCCGTACGCCGCAGGACCGATATAATGAGTACCGGGTGGGAGGGGGTTAATCGTCCATTCTTAATGTTGAGTATCAGGGCTCCGCAGGAGAGAGTGACAAAACAGGAAAGGTACACACGGCCACCGTTACATGCGCCTTGCAGGTACGCTGCAACCAGACAAGGGCTTTGGGTCCTGCTGTTGTCCATCTGATCATCGAATACAGCTAAAAAGAGAATGCGCCAGGTAGACAGAACGACGAACCCAATTGAAGGAGGACAGACAATTAACAGTCGAAGTTTGAGCGAGAATCCCTATGGGACCGATAGCTAACAACCCTGTGGCAAGGGATACGAGTAACAGGTGCCAATGCGGACCCCAACATTGCGCCATGGGTGGTGGAAGGGATGCCAAGCTAGGTTCCGACATGCTGACAGCCCTTCCGTATTTAAGTTGAACGCCTCTTCACGGCTGGTCCCGTGCTCCAAATCTCGGCAGGTCCGTTACATCACCAACAACAGGTGGCGGCTGCTGTGTGCAATGAGCGCCAAGCGTGGAGACTGTGCAAATTCAAAAATACATCAACAAAAAGACTTGAAGAGAACCAGCATTGTACCATGCTGAACACCGTTTGAACGCCGTCGCAGCCAACTTGAACCAGTAGGAGGCTATTAAGTCACACGTGTGCCCCTGATCATATCCAAAAGGGGAAAGAGAGGCCATGTCCCGATATAGGTTGAATCGTGAGAAAATATTATGTGATGACTATACAGCTCTCAGCCACACAGAGCCGCTGAGGACTACACTAACACACCAACATCGACACTCCTCATGGCTCCTTCAACAACGTGAGTGTTCAAGTTCTCTGGCGACTGTAATAAGACTGACCATTCGATTCAAGCGTCCCGTCGGTCACGGTCAGTGGAAATCCATCGTTGACCGACGTGTTTTGACCTCCATCTCAGGACATCCAAGTTCCGGAGACCCTCCTCAAAAAGCGCAAGCAAAACGAAAAGGCTCGGGAAGAGCGCCTCGCTGCTGCTTCTGCTGCACGGAAGGTGCGTCCGAGGTCCCCTGAAGCCATTACCTTTTCCTTCTTTCGTGATGTATATGATTCAACGAATCATGGCTAATGGTTCATTCCATGATGCTGCCCAAAAAATAACCATCTTTCGGGACTGAAATTCGACTTTGACTTCCTATCCTGGATATGCTCCTTCGACTTAACACTATCACACAGGCGGCACACGCAAAACGCAAGGTCATCTTCAAACGCGCCGAGTCTTACGTGAAGGAGTACCTCGCCAAGGAACATGAGGAGATCCGGCTAAAGAGGGCAGCACGCGCATCTGGCGACTTCTATGTCCCTGCTGAACCCAAAGTTTACTTCGTCATTCGTATCCGTGGTATCAACGAAATCGCACCAAAACCCCGCAAGATCCTTCAGCTACTCCGTCTCCTCCAAATCAACAACGGCGTTTTTGTCAAGGTGACCAAGGCGACGCAACAAATGCTGCGGTTGGTTGAGCCCTACGTCGCGTATGGGTTCGTTTTCCTCGCGATGCTACCATGCTCCCTGTTATTGATGGGAAGTTCAGCGAGCCCAACCTCAAATCAATCCGAGAATTGATTTACAAGCGCGGATATGGCAAGGTCGTCAGACAACGCATTCCCCTTGCTAACAACGCCGTCATCGAGGGGAAGCTTGGCAAGTACGACATCCTCTGCATCGAGGATCTTGTCCACGAAATCGCTACTGTTGGGCCAAACTTCAAGCAGGTCAGTGCATTGGATGCCGAGATTGATCTTTGCCTCACCTGATTCAATGGTAGGCATCCAACTTCCTTTGGCCCTTCAAGCTCTCGAATCCCACTGGCGGCTGGAGGACGCGGAAATTCAAGCACTTTGTCCAGGGTGGTGACTTTGGTGATCGGGAATCCAACATCAACAAGCTCATCCGGCAAATGAACTAGGCGTACTACCCTGCCGCACACTGTCGGTATGCGTTGTTGGGGAGTGGGCATGGGGAGCCGCGCCGTGTAGCTGGAGGATGTTATTCTGTATGAGGGTATGCCTGGCATGAATTCACACCAACTTGCATCTGTTTCGCCATGTATGCACCTTCTGTCAAAAACGAGTATGATTTATTTCACTTTCGATCTTGTTCAAGAACGCCTGAGGCCTGAACGGTCCAACCAAAGTCGGTAGATTGCTTACAACTTTACTCAAACGCCAGTCAAATGTAACGGCGAGATTCATCATGGCTCAGCGCAAGGCAGCTCCAGAGGGTGCCAGTGATGTTCCAACGCGACAAGTCAACAACATCCTGCAGAATCTCAGGTCAGTTGTTCTTTGCTGTTTGCGTACATCTCATCCAACTCGTTATTCACAGAGGAGAGCACTTTCGACAGCTGCGCAACGTGCAAGGCAGACCTGCATCCAGCAGCGCACTCTCCTCTCATGTCCATAACCAACCGACATTACCGTTCGATCTTATCTACCCCTCGCAAGCCCCAGAAATCGACGCCGACATTCCCTGGGTTCCCGGACCCAACCCCCCCAAGAGCTGGCGATCAACGCCACCATCGATCGTCTGGCCTGTCGACGTCGGGGACGACACGAACGTGGATACCCCCGAGTGGCGAGAATGCGCGCTCTCACTTTTATTCACAGTGGACGATGCATCCGCAGGCTCGTCATCCATTACATCAGAGCCCGCTCCGAGTCGATCGCGTTCGCGTGTGATCTACCCACACCCCGACATCGTCCCACCCCTGACCCTTCTCTGTCTCCAGCGCGTCCGCGCTGCCTGCACGGGGACAGACTTTGCCCGCGTCGCGCCGCATATCCCGCCACACCTCCGCCGCGCGTTGCTCCGCTACACGGCGGTCCACGCACCGCTGTCCCAGACCGAGCTCGACGCGCTGTGTCAAGGCACGACGCACGTCGACACGGAGCTCGTCGTCGTCGAGCCGCACAATGTCCTGCGCGAGGGCTTTTTCCGGGACGACATAGATCCGCGGGATGCGGACGACCATGGCGGCGCCAGCGGTCTGGGACGCGGCAGCGTTGGCGAGGACGAGGAGTCGTTGCAGTGGGACGCCCCGCAGGCTGAAGAGGAGAGCGTGTTGCGTTCGCTCGCGATACTCCGGGGCACGGTGACGCATCTCGCCCTCATCGATCTGTACTCTAGCGTACCGCTGCACCGATTGCCGTCCGTCTGTCCGCTCCTCGTCTTTTTGGACTTGTCCTACAACAAGTGGTTGTACGTCTTCAGGGCGAGAGAGGGGGCACCCATCATCAACGTCAAATGGAAGGAGCTGCGAAGATTGCAGGTGCTTGGGTTGAGAGGGTGTCGTGTCGACCGCGATTTGTTGCTAAAATTGAACAAGGGGCGATGGGAAGACGTCAAAATCATCCAGTAGAATCGAGTACGTGGAAATATCGCCGTTTGCTCAGCTTTCCGCAATTCAACTTCTACGTGTCATCTGGGAGAAACATGGGGGCAAGGAATTCGACTTGTTTTTACTTCTACAGTGACTAATGTAACACAAAATCCAGGTACAAATTGGGCAATGCTAATGTCCGATAACTATGTGACAGAACAACAGTTGATTAAAGGCTACTAACAACCGATGGTGCAAAAGGGAAGCGAGGGGATCATGTCCTTGTGTTCAGCAAGAGTTGCAAGTCAAACGGCCGGGCCTATCCGTAGCCCACGTTAGAACGAGCGACAAAAAGAAACCGAGCAAAACCCACCTCATAGGAGATTTCTTTCTCAGATTCGCCGGTGCTGAGGGGAAAACAACTCTTGTTTATTCGGTGAGAAGCAGGGACTCTGACCCGTAGCTCGTGCAACGTAGCCCATAAACAATGCGTATATCGGACGGCGAGTTCCAGAAACGAGACTGACGGCATCTTGGTGTGATCTGTCGAAACCACGTTGAGCCATTTGACAACGCGTCGACATGCGCAAAAGATAAAACGCACATAGAATGGCACTGTTGATCTGCTCCGCAACTCGTTCGCGCCGTTCCTGGTGGAGGTACTTCGCCATCGGGCTCTTCTCCGGCACGGTGTAGGCGAGTAGCCCAGCGACGTTCCAGAGCTCCTTGAGGTAGATGGTGCGATCCTCTGACTTGTGGAGAGCGTTGACAATCGTACGGAGTTTCTGGACGCAAATCAGCAGTTCTTCTTGATGCTTGTCTTCGTCCTTTGTGTTGTGCTCGACGGGTGCGTCCGTGTCCGAGTCCGAGTCGACGGGGCTTCCGGTACTCGGACCGTTTGGGGTATACACGAGGGGGACTGTGCGACATGCCTCGATGAACGCGAGGATGCGGAGGTTGAGGGAGAGATGGACTGGATCCACAGTCTCCCCAATGTACTCGACATGCGCCGGGTTCACGTTCTCGTCCGTCGTCGTCGTCGTCTGTGCCTCGCTATCGCTATCGCTGTCCTCCATGAGGACTTGGGGGAAATGTTGGTTGAGGATGGCGGTTGCCTGTTCAACGTTTCCCGAGAGGATCTCGAATTGGATGCCTGTTTTTGCGTCAACCGATGATCAGCTGCGCTCAATTCGGAGGCGACGTACGTTGTCGAAAGAGGATGTTCGTGACCATGTCTTCGCTCAGGTCTGTCGTCGATACCTGGGGACCGAAGGTCATACCCGGTGCATCTCCGATTTCGTCGCCATCCTTATCGAGATGGCGCACGGCGGTGTCCTTGGCAAATGCCTGTGCAGTCTTGAGGTAGCAATTGTGACACAGATAATTGAAGACGAGGTTGCGCTGTCGAGTGGGGGATCAGGCGACGGGAAAGGAGGGCAAGGCGGGTACGTACGAGATGGTCTGGGTGGGGTTGGGCGAGAGCTTGGTTGCCCACGGCGTCGGCGCCAGCATCGGCGGGCTGTCTCGCCTTCTTGGTCGCGATGGACATCGTCCAAGTGAGTGAGGGTGCGACACAAACAAGTCGTGCAGATGGAAAATGGCACGTGCTCTCAGACACGTCTTCTCGCATTACAGTCATCGAGACAAGCTCGTAGTACAACATCCTCAACTCCGGCTCAGCGAGCGCACCGCTGCAACCCTCTCCCCATGTGCCCTCTCCGAACGCGCACGCGTCGCCGCAAGCACATCTCCTCGCAGCAGCCCCGCAGTCTCCTCCGCCAGCGCTGCACTCCGCACAAGAGAGTTTCCTCGACTCCGAACGTAGCTTCTTCGGGGGTGCTTGCCTTTGTAAATGTAAAACTGCGTCACGATGGTGATATCGAAAACGAACGTCCCACCGCTACCAAGCAGATATCTGCTCAAAGGGAAGTCAACGATCAAGGGAAGCGGCTTGGATGGGTAACACACGGCAGACTTTCGCGGAAGAATTCGGTCGATGCTGGGGGTGGCAGACTGGCTGCAGGAGACGTCATAATTGACAACACATAGAAAAAGTTGCCAAGAAATGCGCTGATAAAAAGAAGCAGCGAGAGGCCCTGTCGCGACGTGAATCAGAATCAACCACCCTGGATGAGCGTGTCCGCTGTACCTCGACCGACTTCCTGACATACTAAAACGTCGTCAGTTTGGTACCAGATGGCTACGCAGACGACTCACATTCTTCCATATTTGTGGTAGTCGCGATGTTAAATAGAGAACGGTACACAGCCAAGCAGATATACGCCCTACGGTGCGTTGAAAAGAATAATCCTTGTGGGGCCGTTGTTGCTGGTTGAACTCGGCGTCGTTCGGTATCGGGGGTAGTTCCACGTCGACATACAAAGGAGGCGAATCCATGGGATGGTGGGGTAGATTTTCCGCGATAGCCGATCCACTTGGCACAGAGAGATTCGGAATAGAGGTCGGTACAAGTACCGCTCCGGTCTTGGATCCCCTTTCAACCAGTGGTTGTGCACCACCAATATATCTCCCAAAGCCAAAAAGCATACCCGCACCCAGCAGAACCATCCCAGCGCTCCTCCGACTCGCTCTAGAAGCGTCCCTTCTCTCTGACTCGAGCACCTGCTCTAGATCTTCAGCTTCCTCGTCGCGTTGCAAGGGGCGCCCTCTGGCGAGTAGTGCAGCTGTGGCTGCAGGAGTGTGATGGAGCGTGGCAGATACGACTGGCGATAAATGGTGCCTGGAAGAACTGCCAGACGGATGTTCGAGTCTTTCCTGGCTCCACGACACCCTCTTCCTCCGTCCACTTTCGGAATAAAAGCTCTCTGACAGCGCAGTGAGCACAGCATCGCTCACCTCGTCATGTTCCGACGAGAGTCGACTATCGTATTGTCCATCGGTAGGAAGTTCCTCGGCGAGTTTCT
The DNA here is from genome assembly GCA_038093615.1 of Austroboletus olivaceoglutinosus. Lineage (NCBI taxonomy): Eukaryota > Fungi > Basidiomycota > Agaricomycetes > Boletales > Boletaceae > Austroboletus > Austroboletus olivaceoglutinosus. The sequence continues at coordinate 78,979 of JBBPSN010000017.1, read as the reverse complement.
TTGGATGACGGTGTTCTGGGCGACTCTCTGGAAAGGCTGTGATGCTGCCTACTGCAGTGGACGAGGTGTGGTAATGTGACGCATCGGAACGCCGCCGAACAGAGGAAGCAGAGCGGGAACGGGAATATGGGTAGGTGATGGGAGGAGATTTAGGGCTACCGCCGTAGTAAGAGTATTGGAATAAAAGACAGGAGTCTACGAAACAAAAGTATGTGGCAAGATACGTCTGTCCGCATGAACACCACTAAAGGGAAGCTTGGAAAGGGCTAGGCTCACCTGGAAGGGCAGCTGGTCTGTAAGAAGACATCCAATCAAATTGGAAGCGTCGCCTGCGGGGATAGGTCAATGCTCGGTATGGACATCGGCGGCAAAAGTTGCGCAATTATGGCGCACCAAGCATCCAGTTGAACAAGAAGGGCAGCGCCAGACTTTCGCAAGATTGACGCCTTATGTTCTCTACGAGTTGTCTTGCAGGTCGCGCGAGCACGTCAGATAACGTTTCCATGGCGGAGCTGGCGTGAACTCACGGGAACTGTGCACCGAGCCAGAAAAATATGGAGACATAGCCGAAAACTTCGCTCAAAGATTCGACGGGGAACATTGTGGACGAGTGAGACAAGTGGTATCAATGTCGGGTAGTAGTTCGGCTTAGCTACCCAAGTGGGGAGCCTCTAGTAAGCCGGCGTGGCAAAGATATCTTCCGAATGATCAAAACCATCCCCGACACTGCTCCGATATACATCTACATTCCCTCCCGCTTGCCCGCTGCTTCCCCTTCTTGTTTTCTTCTGCATAAGGATGGTAGTCAATCGTCAACTCGGTGCCCACCGTAACATCCATCGATGCTGCGAATGCCACATATGGCATATTCACCTGCGCCCAAATGTCAGTCGACAGCACCTGCTCCGAATGCACTGCGTACGTCTGGAATCGTATCGTACACTACACAGTAGACCGCCATGTTTGGGCTGCACGAATGGCTATGATACGGAGCAACTCAGCACGCACGGCAGCCCACAAGCCAACCACCTACTTGACGAATCGTGTCCAGTTGCCTTGAACAACTGTCAGCCCATGCTGGCGACCAGTCGTCACCAAACACTTACCACACTCATAACAATCTACAGTGTATTTCCCTCCCGGATTCTCCGAGTTTTTGATCTCAGTACTGTCGAGGTCAAACATGTACCCATGATGCTCCTCGGGTAGCTCGTTCGCTTTATGTCTCGGACTGGCATCATTTAGTTTCAGCCACGTCGACGGTCCACCTGATGTACTTACACCAATGTTCTGCAGTGACCAAGAGCCGTGTTAGTCACGTTATCGCGCACCAGAACCCAAGTTTACCCTGTGTATGTACCAAGAATCCTTCCTCGGGGTATGTCCTCCAGAGCGCGCACGCCCCACCCGCATCGGCGCGTATCAAAAATCTCCAGGCCAACTCTGCGAGGACGTTGAACGACGCGATTGCCGCAATCATCATCGCATCCGCAGTACTAGCAATGATCGAGATAGTGAACAAAACGAACCACAGACTCTCGGGATCAAACCTTGTTACATTCAACCACATCCACACCACGTGGGACTTCAAACGTGAACAATCCCTGCACCCCGCTTTCAATTCTAGTCCCAAGAAAGCTTACGACGAACTCACCCCGGAGTAGGCTGTAAAGCCCGTTTTGTCACCCAAGTCGTGAATTTTTGACAAGTCCCGGCAAGAACAGCCTGAAGCGCCCGAGCAGGCGATGCAATCATCACAGCTCATGAAGGCTCCACGGGGTACATCAAACACATTTTGCAATTCATCCTCGGCGCTGCGTGACAGATCATAAATACGCATTTACTGCAAGGGTTAACCTTACCGGAAGACGTATCCTTGCTCCACGTATTTAAACTTTCGGAGATTACGCGGAATATCTTCATCAGAAATATTAGGAGATATACGGATTGTCGTAGCCCTTGCTTCCTTTGCCACCTTGTTCCATGCGGATGAAATACGTCCTCTTCTAGCACTAAAGTCAGGTCGATGCCGGATGTATGAAGGAAGTGCTTACAATGTTGGCTGAGAGATGACAACAGCTGGAAGTTTATTCTGTGCAATTTCGACGTCTCTAGAAGACCCAGCCGAACTAGGGGTAAATGACATCTTGCCTTTGCGCGGAAATGCTAAAGTGGTTGCCGTGGCTGACATTGGTGGGGTGCTCGGGGTGCTGTTAATGCGTGGCCGATCACGGCCCCGTTTCATTGGAGGTCCAACAGAGATGGACTGATCACGCAAGGAAAAAACGGATGATGCTGGGGATGATCTTTTATTCCAGCTCGAGGGAGTTGAATGAGAGGGACCACCTGCTGAGGACCCTGCAACCGAGGTTGGATTAGACCGCCTCAGCCTAAGTTTCTTTACCTCCCCCGTGTCTTGTTCATCCAACTTGCTATATTCTTTTTCTATCTCTGCGTCCCAATCGGCGGCCCGTATCGGGCCCGTACGACGCCTAGCTAGCTTCTCATCGTACGCCTGCCGGCGGTGATCGGTGAGGCGCTTGTGAACCGCATCGTCCGGCCACGGGACGTCCATGTCGAGGGATTCCTCCGCACGGTAGTTGCGCATCCGCTTTTGCGTTCGCTTCCATTTACTTATGGACACAGGCTGAAAGCTCTCTGCTTCCCAAGTAGTGTTCGAGCCATCCTGACGGTGCCAGTTCAACCACTTTACCTACACATCCATACCGTGACGCGCACAGGTAAGCAAGATACAAGGCAGAATATGTATGAGGACGTACCTCGTATCTGTAGATGAGCGCTGAGAATCCCATTACATGTCGCGAAGTGGCGTACAGTACCTGGGGGTGCCATCGAGGCGTATCTCTTCACCGACAATTTCTACCTGCCATTCGCCGTCCTCGTTCGCGCCCGCGGAAACATCGCTCCAGGTTTCTTCTGGTGAAGGAGATGGCTCCCACATACGCTCGCCATTATTCATGAGAGCAGTTGAAAGGAGAGGTGGATGGATGGTCACGTGTTGATTTGACGCGACGCGTTGTTGTCTCCCCGCCGCCTACCACACTACCCCCAGTCTACAGGACAATCGAGCGTGCGAGAGGCTTCTAATCGATTCCCCGCACGGACCTCGGACGACTCGCAGCAAGGCAAGTTTGTTCACCTCTGTCGTAGGTCTCCACGCGCATGTGACAGCACTCACGAGCGCCGATGTTCGCGCTTGACCCAACACCTTCACTCTGTTATCAAACAAGTACTCCCACTTGCTCCTTCGCTAATCGCCAGTTTCCCAGTTGCGCGATGTCGCCCCCTCACGCAGCCTTAGTTCCATCCTGACCCAGGCATTCGGACCTCTCTCACACCTCTTCTTGTCACCCAAGCTACTGGGGTCGATTGCCATTTTTATCGAAACTGATCGGTGCTGCATCAGTTTCGATATTTATGCCTCTCCCTCCCTGCGCATGCAATGTGCCCACCTTCCTCGCAACACTCGTGGTTGCGCTCGCGCTTGACGTTACCTGCAAGGTGTGTTATTGCTGCTTATCGGATGAGCTCGCGACTGACTGGTTATTGACCTCTAGTCTGGACGACCCGCATTATACACACCAACGGCGCCAGGGTTTACACGAGCTCCGTCGGCGTTGTGTTCGACAGAAAATACGTGATCAACCTCGACGAATGTGCACATTACCCTGGAAAACTATTTGATGCGTACGACTCGAAAGCAAAAGGTGAGGCACTTATTCTAAAGAAAAGGCGGTCTTTTGACGGTGGCTATATGGCCCGCCGTCATTTTTAGGCAAGTGATGCGTTCCGCCTCTAACGTCTCAAACGCTCATGCGACATATCGCCCATTGTTAGCCCCGGGGACCGGCAGATGATGGTAGGTCTTTACCAAGTATACCAGCGCGGCTATACACTTATGTCGGAAATGTTGCGCAAGCACATCTCCTTGCGACCGACAAGCTCGTGGACGCTTACACCTCTGATAGCGCCTCGACAAATTGGGTTTTTCAGACGCCACTTTGGTCAACTCTGTCCGTTCGTCAAACAAGGCATTGCCGCCAGTCTCGGCCACGCTTGGCTTCTGACGCATCCCTACCTGTAAATCCCGTCCACTCGGGCCCTATGTATTGAGAGAGCCTCCAACGCACCCCAAGACCCATTTAAACCCACACGCACCATTCTCCCTGACAAAGCCCTCTACATTGGTTAGGTGTGCATTTTCAGCAATCGAAGACTCATTTACGATTTTCAGGAGATGGATCTCAACGAAGACAAGGATTTGCAGGAATACCATGATCTTGTTTAGATAGTTTCTCTTCGATCTCAGGGCGTGCACTCATTCCATGTCTCCGACAGTCCGACTTAACATTAAAAAATGTATATATGTAGAACTTAGACAATGTACAGACGAAACCCATCCCAGATACCTTGCCATCACTCCATCCAATCCTCAGCCTTAGAAATCATTGAAAGCACACTGTCTGCACTTCGCTTTGGGTAAACGACAGGTTACAGTTCGGACAGCGTCGTGCATACTCTTGCCAAGTAAGGAAAGGTCACGTGTTGATTTGACGCGTTCATCAATGGACGCGTTGTTCTCTCACACCCTTCACGTTCATGCTCAAGCGAACGCCAACGACGGCGGACGGACGCGCCGTAGATCGTCTCCAAGAAAGTATTCGCGTATACAAGCCATTCAAACCACCCACCGTCCTGGTATCCACAGAGCGCGTGCAGCCGGCTCGCAAGCGCAAGCGTGTCTCGTACAAAGACGCTCAGGGGGACGAGAACGACTCGGACTCGGACGACGATGTGCGGAAGAAGAAAAAGAGGAAGGACAGGGACAAGGATAGCACGTTCAATGAGGAGGAACTCAGGGCGGCCATCAAGACGTTCCCCGTGTACAAGCCAAAGCCATTCGAGATGACGGTGCGCAGGTTCTCTATGCCGACGATGACAAACAAGAGTGGGCAAGTCGTGCCCCTAGTTGCCACTGGTGCTTCCCTTGGTATACGGCCCCAGGCAAAGATTATTCCTCGGCCATTACACGACCCAATGGAGGACCACGCTATCGTATTGTATGATCCGACCATAGATGACCGAGAGACGGACGAGGAAAAGAGGGCAAGAGAGAAGGAGGAAGCCAAGGAACGCGCTGCCAAGGAAGCACAGGAGAAGACCGCTGGGATGTACAATCCTCACAAGAGTCTGCGTGCTCTCCTGGGTGAAGGCAAAGACAAGAAAGAGGCTATTCCCAAAGTACCAGTCGTCATCGATCCCCGCCTTTCCAAAGTTCTTCGTCCACACCAGATTGAGGGTGTCAAGGTGATTATGGTCGGACTATCTCTGACTGACACTCACGCGTGTACTCATAGTTTTTGTATAAATGCACAACGGGAATGTTGGTCGAAAATCAATACGGTTGCATCATGGCGGATGGGATGGGGCTCGGAAAGACCCTTCAGTGCATTGCTCTTCTTTGGACGTTGATTAAACAGTCTCCGCATGCCGGAAAGCCGACTCTCGAGAAGTGCATCATAGCGTGTCCCTCCAGTTTAGTCAAGAATTGGGCGAATGAGCTAGGCATGTCGTCTCTTGTTGTCTATCCCGCAACATTATTAATAGAGCTTCAGTGAAATGGTTGGGAAAGGATACCATTTCCGCGCTGGCAATTGATGGCAAGGGCGGCAAAGCCGAACTACTCGAAAAGGTCGGCAGATGGGTAGAGGCGAGAGGTCGCAACGTTACGCAACCAGGTTTGTTCTTGTTCATGGATGCAATTCGCTCGCTGAGTTTGCTACCGACTACAATGAAGTGATGATCGTGTCGTACGAAACTCTGCGGACATTATCAGCTCACCTCGCCAATTGTAGTATCGGTCTGCTGCTTTGTGACGAGGGACACAGACTTAAGAATTCTGGTCTGTGCTTCTTGTCTTAGCTGGCACCCCCGTCCAAAGAGCGCATCTGCTCACTATATACACTCGCCCTTCCTTGATGCAGACTCTCTTACGTTCCAGTCCCTCAACGCACTCAATGTCAGACGGCGCGTTATATTGACGGGTACGCCCATTCAGGTATTTGATTCGTCATTTCTTGGCGCATATATAATGTATCATCGTCTGCTTTTTAGAATGATCTCTCGGAGTATTTCTCGCTTCTTAATTTTGCCAATCCAAATTTATTGGGCACGCGTGAAGACTTTAGGAAAAACTTTGAAAATGCAATTATCCGAGGTCGCGATGCAAGTTCATCAGCCGAAGTGCAAGCCGAGTCTGAGAGGAAGCTCAAGGAGCTTGGTGGGCTCGTGACGAAATTCATCATCCGGCGCACCAACGATTTATTGTCCAAGTATTGTATGTGCTCTCTTGTTGACTGAACACAGCGATCCACATTAACCATGAATTTGCTTGTAGTACCGGTCAAGTACGAACATGTCGTGTTTTGCAAGCTCTCTTCCTTTCAATTGTCCCTATACCGACTCTTCATTTCATCACCGGAAATCAGGGCTCTACTGCGTGGTACTGATTCACAACCTCTGAAGGCTATCAATATCTTGAAGAAACTATGCAATCACCCTGAATTGCTCAACCTGCCTGACGATCTCAGAGGTTCGGAATCACTCATTCCCGAGGGTTTTGTAGGAGCAGGCGGCGGCGGCGGCGGTGGTGGTGGTGGCAGGTATAGGGGAAGGACCCAAGACAGGGGGGTAAGGTGTGAATGGGGAGGAAAGTTCGTCGTCTTGGAGAGGTGACCATTTCCTTCTCCCCTTGATTTATTTTCATTGACGTACTACTGATGCCAATTACGTTCATCAAGGTTCCTTCATCAAATCCGCACGACTACTAATGACAAGATCGTGCTCATTAGTAATTATACCCAGACGCTGGACTTATTTGAGAAACTGTGTCGGAGTAAAAAGTATGTCACGCTCCGTTTTCCTCTGATTAAACTTTTTTACATCGTCATAAGGTATGGGTTTTTCCGCTTGGATGGGACCATGACGATCACGAAGCGTCAAAAACTCGTTGATCAATTTAACGACCCCAATGGGAAGGAGTTTATCTTTTTATTGAGCTCAAAAGCTGGGGGATGCGGTATCAATCTTATTGGGGCAAACCGATTGATCCTGTTTGATCCTGGTATGTGTGTTCCTTGGTCTTCTTACGTGCACCTGCAGATGAGTCTTCTTCAGATTGGAATCCAGCTGCTGATCAACAGGCGCTCGCTCGTGTATGGCGAGACGGCCAGAAGAAAGAATGTATGGCCAGCATTCGCATGAGTTCACAATGACTGACCTATAGGCAGGCTTTGTCTACCGATTTATTTCCACCGGGACCATTGAAGAAAAGATCTTCCAACGACAAGCTTCTAAGCAGGCTCTTTCTTCCGCAGTAGTCGACGAGAAAGAGGATGCCGAGAGACATTTCTCGCTGGAGTCCCTGCGGCAGCTCTTCACATTCAATGAGAACACGATATGCGACACTCATGACACGTTCAAATGCAAGCGGTGCAAGAACGGGAAGCAGGTGATAAAGAGTAGTGCCTTGCTGTACGGAGACGCGAGCACGTAAGTACTTTTGAGCAAAGAGCAGCCAAGGAAGCTGATTGGCATTCCAGCTGGAATCACTTTACGAATGCGGAGTTGAAGGGCAACCACGATGACCTTCTTCGAGCAGAGGTCGACATGCCTGAAATTTCCTTTGTCTTCCAATACATCAGTCATTAAACTAGATCGACGGACTACTGTAGCCCTACATACGTAGACTAGGAAGTTGCCACGGATTAAGTAAGTAATAAGATAAAAGGCGAAAATAAATTCACACGAGATGTTAGACACTTTCTGAGATGTCAAGCAAAGCGGGAGGACTCTACGGTGGAATTCAATTCTCCTCGGGTGTAACGCTCAGCTTCTCTTCCTCTTCTGCACCTCCTCCTCCCCAGCAAGCACCCGCTCAAACCCAATCCAACGAGAAAAGTCAACCCTCAAATGTTTCCCCTCAGGCGCCCGACGCTCAGGCGAGCACCACCACTGTCGAGGAAGGAGCGGCGACATCAGTAGGATCTGGATCAGGGTCGGTGGCAGGAAAACCTACAGCCGGTATCTCCCCCTCTCCTGCGCCTTGATGTGTACAGCCAAAATATTGACCGTGTCGCAATCATGACCGTTTTCCCGCTGCCGCCAACTACCACTTGCCGTTGTGTTCCTCAACCCTTCCAGGATGGTCTGCTGCGCTCGCCTTTGCGCCCGTTCGTAGGAATCAACTCAAGGCGAAGCCCCCTGCCACTCGGTTGCCCCCTGGGGCGACGGCCATACCGGTTTCTGCGACACTTGCGCCATCTACTACCACCAGCTCGAGTGCGACCATATCTGCAACTGCTGTCGTATTCGCACCGCCTGAACTGGTTACGCCTGCAAGTGATCAAGTGGACGTCAAGGAAGAACCCAGCGCCGGATGGCGTAAGGAAGGTTGGGGCAAGAAAATGAAGCCTCCCTCGATGGTCCTCGACGAAGATGTCAACGGCTTCAAAGCGCATAAAAAGCGCAAGGGTCCTGGCGGCGGTGGTGGAAAGAAGGGCAAGAAGGTGAGTGCAGACACAGGGCAGCCTTGATATCTGATTGACTGTGTCCAGAATAAAAGTTTGCAATCCGCTGCTGTTTGGGATCCCATGGAGCAGTACGACCCGCTAAAACCGAATGATTACAACGAATACAAGGTTTGGAAGCAACGTGACAGTATTGAGCGCGCGGCAGAACGAGCTGCGGAGAAGAAGCGTGCACGCGATGCCAGAGACCAAGGGAGTGATCAAACCGATTCTGGCAGCGAAGACGAACGTCCGCGCAAGACTGGTTTGTTGACCGTCTCTGACAATTTTGTATCATGTTGATGACGACTGGTATCAGGCAAATTCGATGACCAAATCTCACACGACCGGTGGTCTCGTGCGGATGATGATCGCCTTCGTGGTATTGGGAGCATCGACCCCGCTCCGGTTGCTATGGATCGTAATATGTCTGGCGAGGATGCGTATATGCGCCGTTTGGCCATGTCGCAAGGAGTAGCCCCTCAAGCACCATCTCCTCCACCAGTTCATGTAGATCGAAATATATCTGGGGAGGAGGCATATCAACGGCGTTTAGCTTTGGCTGGCGGCGGCCTGCATGCTCAGGTCGTAGCCCTGCCAGAAATTCAGCCCGCCGATGATGCAGATGTTGACTTGCTCTCAGACGACGTAACGGAACCAGCAGCAGTCTCAATGGATCATGTGGAGACGGGAGATGAAGCTTACCAACGTCGTCTTGCTATGAGCCAGGGGCTCCGACCTACAGCGCCTCCGTTCGTGTCTTTGCAGCCTCTGCCTCCTCTCATGCCCTCCAACGTTGCTGAACCGCCGTCCCCTCCGCGCTTGGCATACAATCCATTTGCCCCACCCCCCAACGTTCCTCCTCCTCCCGGGCAAATTCCGAGTGGATTTGAAGATAAAGTGAAAGCTGCTGCAAGCATCGCTGCCAAGTTGAGCGCACTAGCTGCCACGGCGGGGCCAAGCGACTCTGCAGCCGACTCTTCCGCTCCGCCTGCACCCTCGGAAGAAGAGGGTGCATCTAAAAAGTTGGGCTTATCCAGTGCTAGAGTTTTCGGGTAACTTAATGGGCGTATTCACAGATCAGGTTTTGCTGCTCGTATGATGGCGAAATGGGGTCACAAGGAGGGCCAAGGACTTGGAGCCGACGGTTCCGGTATCGTCAACGCACTGACCGTTGAACAAATCGCCCAGGCGAAGAGCGGGAAAGGAAACAAGAAGACTGTGGCACAACCTCAGGGCAAGCCAGCAATCCGTTCCAAGATGGGCAGGATCATCAACGACAATGAAGATGCGAGAGCGCGCGAAGACCGCGAACGGTTTGGCGAACCGAGTCGGGTGGTCGTACTCACAAATATGGTGGACCCTGAAGACGCCGACGATGGTGATCTGCGCGACGAAATTGGTATTGTCGACCTGTATTCATTTTTCACCGTCGGCTGACTTGTTCTCGGTAGGCGACGAATGCTCAAAGAACGGCACGGTCGAACGTGTGATCATCCATGCTTGTCATCCAATTCCGTCCAGTCCCGAAGAGGTTGTCCGTATATTCGTGCTGTTTGCTGGGCCGTCGGGGGCGTGGAAGACTGTCCGGGAGATGGACGGAAGGTATTTTGGCGGACGAGCCGTGCGGGCCAGGTATTTCCCCGAAACGTTGTTCCTTCAGCACAATCTCGACGCTGCTCTGTCGTAATTCTTTCTTTTTCTCTTTTTCTTCGGTACCGCGTGCTACGTGTTCTCGCATGTTTGGGTTGGATATCGAACAATAAAGACTGTGTCACTCAAAGGTTCGGTGTTTGGAAAATGTCTGATATCTCGAACTCGGTCGAAACTGACCGAGGTGGTTCCGGATTTATTTCTCTTCACCCTCTACTTGCAAGTCCTTTCCACACACACGGACGGAATAACACTGATGCATCATCAACAATCCATTTACATTAATCAAAAAAACAATGTAAACAAGAGGAATGCGCCGAGCGATCCGTTATGTACCTTACCCGTATACGCACTAGCGGTCATGACGACCGTTCCACGAGATCCAAGGATCCATAGAGAAAGGAAATTGTGAGCTTGCAACAGAAACTGTTCGAGTTGAGGAAAACGAAATCAAACGACAACAGTGTACCTGAAGTGTACGGACGAAAAGAAAGAGAAAGAATAGATAGAGGTAGAGGAAAAGAAAAATTGTTTCTTATTGGCGCAGATGGACATAAATAACAAAAAAAAAAGTCGTCGCAAGATACGCCATAAATAAAAAGATATAGATGTACCATGGAAATGAAAAAAAAATGGCGGCAATTGAAGCGTCCCGTGCACGTATTGTGATGACAGATGCGGTCGAGGCTTGCCGTGGCGGAAACCTTTTTTGTAAATTCGAGATAGTCAACAAATAGAGCGTGACATGCGATCGATTGATTGGCTATACGTGTGAAGATGGTGTTTTGAGATATAGTCGAATGATGCAAGTGGTGTGAGGATGATTGAAATAGTCGTGTCGGTCTTTCGTAAACTTGCCAGGTCTGAACCGATGGCATCGAGGCGTAACAAACGTGTAGGAGAAAAGTACCATGCGAGACTGCGAACCAGAGGGAGATGCGATAGGCGAACCGAAACAATGCTCGAGAAGCTCCGATAGATGTCCTGATGGATAAATGGACGTTTAAAAGTTCGAAAGCGGGACTTGCAGCCATCCATGGACATCGAGAACAGTTGCATGCAAAGACAGATGAACTTGGAGATCAGTATGCCGCCATACGTGCCGCATCAAAAGTCTCGGCCCGCACAACACCTCTAGTCAATCGTTTGACCTTGGACGAAGCACCCTTGTTCGGGGGTGGGCACGGACTATCGCCGATGTCGGTGTCTTCATCGTCGGTCATGCTGAGGTTGCCGATCTCCGCCAGAGTGGATAGCCCGTTTCGACGGCTACGAGCAGCATTTGCGGCAGCGAATAACTGAGATGCACCAGGAGCGGTGTTACGTTTGGATTGCGGTTGTTGCTGTTGGGTCATGCTGGCAACTTTGGAACCCAGATCCCCATAAGCGTACGACTTTGTGCGACCGAACTTGGCCTTTCGGAACTGATCCAAGTCTTCGCGACGAGAGAGCGCGTGGCTGGGGTCGTCCATCGTCACATAACCTTGAGGTTGGCAGCGGTTCGCGGAATGTTTATAATATGCACAGTAGCCACCTTCCAAAATGTACACCTCCGGGTAGTGAATCCTTGGATACACGTGGTTGTTCGTGGCGCGGTCTTTGGAGCGAAGATACTTCGCGCTACAGCCTGTTTTAGTATGCTAGAATAGGAGCAGAAAAAGTGACATTACATCGTCGGTGCCCTTTTAGCACTGAACTCGCAGTGGAAGACCAAAACTGTCTTCTTTGAGCTATCCCCACTAACACATGGTTTAGGCCGGCTCTGAGAGAGGAAAAATTCTTCTACTCCAGCAGTGGTATTGATGTTGACTGCACACGAAACATGACCACCATTGTATTCGTAGTCGAAGCGGCAATCAATAACATGGAATTGGGCGATTTGGTCACTGTATGCACCGTCCAGCAGTGCATCCAGCTACGAAGAAAGACACTTAGGATTACGTACTCTGGCACAATAAACGACTCACGGTCTTTGGAGCAATTCTCATCAAACCATCCTCCCGAACCCGTTGACATGGGAGAATCTTGCCTAACGACTCGTTATCGCCGAAACCCGGAAGCATGAACTTTGCCGAGGGGCTCTCGTATGTCTCCTTCGCCAAAGGGCTAGCACCAGTGAGAGGCCTAAAGTCCTCTGTCCCGTCACGGCGGCGGAGGGTCTTGGTCTGTTGTCGCTTTATGTACGCCTGAGCAGGGGAAGACATATCCGGTCCATCGAAAGACTCGTCGGATAGGTCCACACCAGTAGGCGGAGCCATCGCAGAAACGACACGGCGAGAGAGGCCCAACTTGGAAGGGAAGAGACCTTGTGAAGGCGATTCTTCCGGCGCTATCGCGGGATAAGCAGAACGGGGGGCACCCTCTGTAGGATGTACTACGGCGGAGAAAGCAGGCCGACGGGAACGTTTGTTGACATTCGAGGGAACACCGAGACCTTGCAATGCTGGCTTGTTGAAATGAGACAACAAAGAACTACTTCCCATTCGCTTGAGTTTTTGATCAGACGGTGATGAAGGAGGAGGGGAGGATGAAGCATCTTGTTCAACATAACTGAGACGCTCAGGCGAAGTGGAACGTCTGTTATTTGATTCAACGGAACCGGCACCAGGCGACTCCAACGCGGTTGAAGATATGGTTCTATGAAACATGTTGAATGCAGTGATCGTCGGGGCGGCGGACAAAGGAGGCGAGCTCAAGAGATCTTCATTGTGAGCCGTTGGGGCGGGATCCACATCCATTGCGTCATCCGAAGTAAGCGACGCAGTTTCAACGGGCTAATAAAATGTATGAGTAAAGACTCTAACAAAAGGCTGAACACTTACAGGAGCAAACAAACTTTCGTCCAACGTTTGGGTGCGCTCTAATGGTTGAGCGGAGAACCACTCAAGAGGCAAGGTGCCGCGTTGGGTGCACTTGGAGCCAGACTGGGTGCCGGACTTGGAAGAAGCAGAGATCGAGTCGTTTGGTGTCTTGTTGTTACTCAAATCTTGACCAAACATGCGAGCGCCGCTGGTGTAAGCACGGGGACGACCAGTAGGCTTGTCGAACTGGACGGGCTCCTTGCGTGCGACGTGGGGAGGCATTGGAGAAACGTCCATCGCATCGTCCTGGGAGATGTTGACAAAGTCGTGCGGAGGAGAGTTGAGGGACATGGTTGAGGCGAAGGAGAGTTCGAGGTCCGAGGAGAGAAAGTCGTCGAGGTCATCACGGAGTTTGAGATTTTGACTACGTTTACGAATTGGCGCAAGCGGCGCGCTGAGATATTGAGAAGAAGCTGATGAGATGGTGGAGAAGAAGTTCATGACTTTCGGAGGACCCAAGGAGTAATCGTGATCTCTCTTGCGCCTCTTGGCAGTATGACGATCTGTGAAACGAACCATGGTGGCAAGGGACGCGTTGCAAGTCGAGAGTCGTGCAATGAAGACGCAGAGAACCCTAGTGAGTGACTGTTGCCTGGGACGGAAAAAGTCGAACACGCACGAAATATATACCAACCGAATATGGCTCAAAGCAGCTTTGATCACGACCAGAAGAAGCTGCGTCACGAAGAGAAATCGAACAGTCAGTATGGAGAATTGGCAGCGGGTGGACTGTGGAACAGAGGAAAAGACCATTGTCCGCCCAAGTTGGTGGACGTCCCACAGCGACAGCCTCGTGCTCGCTTAGGGTGAAACGACAAGGCAATGAGGAATGAGAGATTACCTTGGACGTAATGAATGAATTGGCGGAGGAGGCCGCGCCTGGATATGTGGAGGTCAGCGGGGAAGGTAGGTGCTGTTAC
>JBBPSN010000017.1:23919-64857 GCA_038093615.1 Austroboletus olivaceoglutinosus | reverse complement strand
GGCGTATTATAGTGTAGGAGGGACTCTCACGGAAATTCGAACAAGAATCAGAAAAGGGAGAATGCAAGTCCGCAAGTGGAATATTGTGGGTCCCCTGCCAAAACGAGTTAGCGACACCTCGACCAGCCACTGCAACTGACCAGGAACCGAACGTCGCTCTACGACGACTTGTTTTTGAGTAGGTCAATGTTTGGCTTTTCTTTGGCCTCGACTTTCAACCCCCACGTCACGTGCCAAGTACCTCGTAGCCGCCAACAATAAGTACAGTCGTCATAGATACTCTCTACATCATCACACGCCGCTTGCCCACCGAAGAACGCGCATCCTCCACGCTCACTTCGTCCCACCTTTCCGGTCGTTAGCGCAGAAACGACACAGCCGATGTGATCGACGTACGCAACGAACACGTTCTGCAGTTTCTCGGGGTGGATCTCCGGGTACTTCTCCTCGACAATCCTCATGACCGACTTGAAGGCGATCTGCGACATCGCTCAGTTCCCCCGTGTGTTCCGTGGCGCTCGACCTCACCTCGTATCCAGCAGTGTTCAGGTGCAGGCCATCGTGGAGAAACTGTGCGCAAGACCGCTCATCGCGTCCAGCAGCTTCCCAGATCTCTGTCCACACGTCCGCCACAGGCACCCTCATCTGCACTCCAACCTCCTTTACAGCCTCTGCATACGACTTTGTCGCCTCGAATTCGCGCGCTTTGTCCCATTGGTAAGTGTTCACTGGCGGCGGCGTTATTAAAATAATTCGCGTGTCGGGCGAATAATATGCCGATGTCGGCGACTTGACCATGTTCACGAGGTGGGCCAAGTTGGCCTTGAACCGATCCCGCGGTACATGCTGTTTGCTAGGAAGGGTCGCAGCATCGTTGGCCCCGTACCATATCGTCAGCAACTGCACCTTTGGCACATGATGCTGTTCGTGCTGTTGCGCGAGGATCTAAGAAATATCCATATCACGATAACCGCCCAGCGTTATCTGGGAGTTACCTGCTCAAAAACTGGAATTGCCCAGTCGGTCTGATATCCGCTCAGTCCTCGATTGATCACGTCAAATTTGCGGACATAGGCAACTAGACACGTTTTGAGTAGCTGGAAGACGTGTAAACCAAAGTAGGCATACAGGTTAACTGTTGTGCGACTCCAGAGGGTGTCCACGATCCCTGGGTGAGCGAGTCTCCAAAGAGCAAGACGACATCTTGTATCGGAGCTGCCATACCTATTACGATCGAAACGTTAGATAAATCGCAACTAGATGTCGCTCGCTTGGGGTGACTTGTAACAAAGGTATCGGCGATGTCTCGTATACACGACGATCGGATTTGCGATCACTGCTCCCGGGACACTATGCAAAATCGGAGCGGAAGCCGGATAGTGATTAAATAAATATTGTGACTCGTATTTCATCGATCTCATGGCGACAGACAGACCAATACCACTGCGCGTGTCCAACAAAAAGGCCTATCTATGGGACGTCGACGGTAAGGCAATCCACCCCATTTCACGATCTTTTCGACGTCGATCATCTCCCAGATATCGCGACGTTGCGCTCACAGCACCACATTTGCGGCATCTTGACCGGCACACTTCCCCACATGTCCCAGCAAAACGTGTTCTTGGGCGTTCCGCTTCTGCTCATGCCTGAGGAGGTGGTGCTTCTCGTGGACAAGGGTCGGTCCAGTTCCGTCTTATAAACGTACCTGATGCCGACCCACCTCTGCCTTTTGTTCGCCCACAGGCATCGCGATCTTGGTAGACGACCGGCATGCACATCGCGATCCGAGCGCAACCGAACTGGACAAGTGGGACGCCGAGCGGTTGCGCGACATCGAAGCGCAGCTCACTTTGGCAGAAGAACACGAAGCCAAAGAGGCCCTCAATCCAGACCGTGCCATGTCGGAAGAAGCGATCCTGAAACGCAAAGTGCGAGAGGAGAAAAGGGCGCGTGCACAGGGTGCATTCGATCAGAATCTGTCCACACCACCCCTCGGCGCTGGACCTACTCTAGGCTCCGCATCGCACCAGACGACGATATCACATTGTACTGACGTGACTGTGGGCCCCCGAAATTCAAATTCGACCACGTCGTACACCGTATATGTTCCTGGAACGTCCAAGTTTGAATGGTATGCCCCGTCTGAACATTCGTTCACCACCCTCGCAGCCGCACGCGATGCTGGCATATGGGATTATCCAGAAACACCTATTCAACGCGCCCGCTGCGCCGTCTTTCGAGATTTGTGGGAACAAGGTTATTTCTTGGGAGGCGGCATAAAATTCGGTGGCGAGTACTTGGTGTATCCTGGTAGGTTTCCTTTACCCGCGACGCCCACCCTTTTCTGGGTGGTCGTTCTCGAAGCTTCCCAGAGTGGGTTTTCTGAGACATTTCTGATCCGTCGCGACATCTCGTCATCATTAGGGGATCCATTACGATACCACTCTCACTTTATCGCATCCGTCATCGAGTCACCTGCAGCACCTCTTCGACCAATGGCAATCGTTGCCCATGGTCGTCTAGGAACCGGCACGAAGAAGGCTCACTTGTTATGCGAATGGGACGAGGACAAAAAGGTCGTGACGTGTTATTCGATCGAGTGGGCGGGATTCGGGTGAGGCCTCACAAAAGCAACTTACGAGACCATCACTACTTGCCAAGAAGTAGTCGTTACAAAACAAAAGTGCGTTGAATTGCAAAACTCGTTAGTGTCGGGTATACCGAGCATTCTAAGATCCACATTAAGTCGGTATGTTTAGTTGATTCTCTAATCCCGCTTCCGTCGGTCCGTAGCAGCCCTTCTCACAACGGGTCGTCCCGAATCGAGAATGTGTTTACGTGGCTTCCCTCCTGGCAGAATTCTATGGAGTTCGATTCCTACACCTTCTTCAGCCCTCTCGGACGAGTTGCTAGACACTCTCTTGTGACGGGGTACTCCAACGCTCCCCCCGACGCTGAGGATGCGAACGATCACGTCGTTGAGCCACATCACCGGCGCAAATATAGGGAGCCGAATAGGAACGAGTGGCGAGGGATAGCGCACTGTATCGCTCTTCTCGGAAGACAGCTGCGGGTTAAACGGATCTTGGGGAACGGGCCGGGCATGCATCGCCATGATGATATACTGTAGATTGAAAACGTGAGCTGCGGCCCAGGCACTGCGGCGAGGTCACGCACCACGGGAAACAATAGCGCAAAGAGGGCGGCGTTGGCGAGGCCGCTTCCCCACGTACAGAGCGCGGCGGAAGGGAACCCAAACGCGAAGAAGTAGGGCCAACGCTCTTCGAGGTACCTCACCCTGCCCGAAAGGGAGAGCCCGCGGGCGATCCAGACGAACCTATCCAAACGCGTCAAAACGGATGCCATTTCCGACAAGACCTGAACGGGAAGCCGCTCCGAAGCTCACTCGAAACAGTAATAGCTGGACGGAGCAAGGAAGTCAGCGTGGGCCAAGTTCCGGCGAGAGACCGGGAACGCACGCGTCAATCCAGCACATGAACGCAAAGCTTATCAAGGGCCCTGCGTACGGGATAAACCGGAGCGCAAAGGAGACGATGACCGACGTGAGGACCATGACCACTCGGTAGGCGGCCGTGGCGAGCATCGTCAGCAGGCCAGTGTAGGTCACCGGCTGTGGTGGCGCGCGATTGCCGTGCTGCAGAACAAACGTACGCTTGGCGATGATGTTGCACCATGAACCCTAGGGGCGGACGTGGCGCCATGTCAGAGGAGCTTATCATGAGAGTGTGGGAACTTGGGTGCCGACATTGAGATAGAAGGAGACGCCGACGACGGGGACGAGCCACAGGGCGGTGTAGATCCGGCCCACGTTCCTGTGCAGCCAGTTGGGGTGGTCGTGGACGAGCGGCTGGAGGACGAGATCGAAGGTGTAGATGGAGGAGAGAGAGAGCGCGTTGAGGAGGAGGGACTTGAGGATGTTGGCACGGATTTCAGGGTCGCTGCATGGGAGGTGGGACGTGGAGGCAGAGGAGAGGGTGGGCACGGTACCTCGATGCAGTTCGTACGACAATGTCCCACCTGGACGCGTCAAAGAGGCCACGGAGGAGCGACCTTGTCTGTATCCAGAGCGTTTGTCGGAGAGAGAGAAAGACGGGGTAGGCAGCGCGGGAGGAGGACATGGCAAGGACGCTACAACGTGTGATCGGCACCTGAACTAGTAACTTCCCAAGGGTGTGCTAACTACACCTCGGCAATCTCAACCATAACCTTATTCCGCCTCCCCCGCAGGCCCCTATCCATATCAACGCATCATAGCTTCAATATCCATCGCACGATGTTATATAATAAGAGAACAATACATGAGATACTCAATACGACAGAGAATAATAAAGACTATTGGACAGAGGTACGAGGACGAGCATATCGAGGGATCGCAAACGTACAACATGGAGATGTAAACCCAAAGAAACTAAGACACGAACAGAATATCTTTGCAATTCTATCGATATATTAGCCCTTCAAGAGTCTCGCAGAGGCAACAGCTTCACCTCAACCACTCCACTATATTTACGAAGAGGCCTTGGCAGACAACCTCTTGGATGTAACCTTCTTTGCAGGGGCGGCTTTTTTGCTTGTTGGTACCTTCTTGGCAGCGGCGGCTTTCGCCTTGGCAGGAGCATTCGTGCCAGTGATCGCCTATGGTCACATCAGCTGGGATGCTTGGAATAGATAACCGGTATTACTGACCTTCTTGGCGGTCCCTCGCTTCGAGGGAACAGTAGTCTTCTTGGCGGGAACAACCTTCTTACCGGCGACAACCTTCTTCGGAGCTTTGGCAGCAGCAGCCTTTGCTGCGGTGCCCTTCGAGACTTTAACAGCCTCGAGCTTCCTCTCAGCAACCTTTTCCTTCCTTGAGGACGGTGCTTTGGCAGTGGGTGCGGTCCTTGGTTTTGCTGTGGCCCTCTTGACCGCAGTGGACTTGGCAGTAGTCACCTTCGCAGAGGCAGTCTTTACAGGCCGGGCTTTCACAACAGGTTTTGCTGCAGCAACTCTGGCAGGCTTGTTCTAAAGGTTTAGATCAGTCCGGGAGTCACGTGGTATACGAGTGCACGGACCTCCTTTGATGCCGACGTATCCACGGGTCTGGCAGTTTTAGGGGGGAGCTTGATCTTCCCCGCCGGGCCTACGATGGTCCGCATCAGTATGTAGACACATGACATGGAGGGGATGGCGCCACCTTTGGGTAGCACAAAGATGCCCTTCTCGGCGCCAGTGGCAATGGCTTTGGCCAATTGTGTGTTTTGGGCATTGCCGATCTGGAGATTGTACTGTTCCTCGACATATCTAAGCGCTACTTAGCAAGCAGATCGTTCAAATGGCCATTGGGAATGCGTACTTCTTGATGTGGGGACGGGACACTCCTTGGCGTGACTCATCGGGGTTTGCTGCGATACACTCCTATTTTGGATCAAACGAGGTCAGGAGGCAAGCAAGATATCAGAACACAAATCCGGAGCAAGCAGGTCGCACGTCCATCTTGTCAACCATCGTCGCAGGTCAGCCCGTGAAAAGGGGCGGGGAGACGAGCCGTCCCCTCCGCCCTGCCTTTTCGGGGGTACGGTGCCCATAAGCATATATGCGACAGCCAATGGCGACGTCGTGTCGAGGAAAACCCGTGTGGCGTGTCTTGAGCATAAGAGGGACGATGTACTAACTTTGATCATCTCAATCCAGCTTGGATGAGTGGGGGCAGGCCGAGCGGCGGCCTTCCTGGTGGTCTTTGCGGCGGTAGATGATTTCTTGGCGGACATCTTGAAAGATATGAAGCGGACTTGACGAGTGTTCTTGTTATTCCGGCTAGAGGTTGGGTGTCTGGAGGGACAAGGGACTTACGAGAAAGTCCTACGAGAGATAGTAGTGGTTTAAGAGATAGATGTGTTAAAACTCCGAGGGCGCGTTGAGCAGTCAACAAACTCAATTCGCGGAAGTCACGTGAGTCATTATCTGAGATATGGACAACGCGACGCTTTATTGTTCGGCAAGCGACGGTAGGTCCTGTGGGTGTGGATGGCAGTGAGATTTGACGTCGAGCGGGATGTTATGTGCCCCTAAAGACGAGAAACGCAGGTGAACGAGCAGCATACAAAAGTTGCGCTGTAGTCGCATGCGAAACTGTACGGATAGCGCTGGAAATTTTCGGGGAGTCTCACATATGTGCCTCTGTTCGTGCGGAGGCCTTGAAATTGTGATATTCTGTCCGCTACTCGATTTTTGGGAGGAGGAGAGATTTGGTGTGTATGCGCGATAATAAACAGTCGCGAGACGCGTCCAAAAAAGGAACGCGTCTTGCGCCGACCTACATATGGGAAATTTCAAATAGCGCGGCCCGACTTGACCGGACCGGGAAGAAACAGAACCGCAACGTTTTTCATTCGACGACGCCGCATGTCAGTCTCACCGAGTCTCAGAGCAGCCGCCCGCTCAGCCTACCGCGACCTCCTCAGGGCATCTGCCTTTACATTTTCGGGTACGTGCCACGGCTCTCTTGTGTCTTTCACCATCCAACTTTTTGCCAGGCGATGCACCAGTTCAAAAAGGTCGGTTGCCTGCTGGGACAACCCACATCAAGCTCATGTCTTGACAGCCTTCCGGATCAAGATGCGCACGGATGCGTTGGCTTTGGACGACGTAGCTCGAAGCGACCCGGCTCAAGTGGAAGAAAAAATACAGTTGACCAGGGACCTCGCGGCAACATTGCGGAGGAACGTCGTTCAGGCCAGAAGAGTCGAAACACCCTCCGGAGAAGAGGCTTGGAGTAAATCGTGTACTGAGCGCTCGACCCAGACCACTGATGCCGTTTGCAGGACTGCGCATCACAGAGCACACAGAGATTGGGGATAACGCTTCCATCAAGAATCCTCCGCCAATCCCGTCAAGTCGTCGAGCGCGCAAGATGGAAAAGGATGGCACAACGTAATCATTGTTAAACTGTTCAGCAACCTGATTCTGAGACTCATACAAGACATGCAGAAAATGCTGTTCCTCCTAGCGTGCCGATGTCCCGCAACTTTTCAGCACTCAAGAAAGTACATAAACAGCGAAAGATTCCCGAGTTGCGTGAGGAGGATTTGGTAGAAACGTTTGTGCGAGGTAGGTATGCCGCCAACTACATGGTCTAGTGCTAATTTCTCGCAGGGAGTGGTCCTGGCGGACAATCGATCAACAAGACAGAAAACAACGTACAGCTTCTTCATAGACCCACTGGCTTTCGTGTGGCGTGTCAGGAGACCCGTTCTTTGGCAACCAATCGTATGCTGGCTAGACGACGGTTATTGGAAAAGGCGTGTCGCAATGCACCCCCACGTGAGCGTATGAGAAAAGTACTAATCCGAATCCCCTGTCTACTTTTTCCTATGATCAGTTGGACGAGCTGTACAACCCTGGCCTTTCAAAGGGCGGGTTCCAGCGCGCTAGACAAAATGAAAGAGAGCGTCAGCGGCGTAAAAAGGCGAGAAAAAAGGCCAAGGTAAGAGCTGAAGAGGAGTAGTAATAGAGTAGTGTGTGTGAGCGGAGTGTCGTAGCTGTCGCTGAGCGTTGTGATGGCGGCACGGAAGACTCCGGTCGCAGTCGATAGACTGAGGCGCTGGTGACGCAAGCGCGATCTAGTCCTAGTGCCATGTCTACACCAAACCATCCGTCGCTCTACACCCTTGCGACCATAGTCAAGCGGTAGATCAACCAGCCCCTTGTTTCGCGGAAAGCACGCTCATGACGCGCACTCTAGCTTGGAAGCAATCGCCTCCCGATTCGAGGACCTCGAAGACACGAGACGCGAGACCCGCAGACAGAGCACGAGCACTGTGACAAGCGTTGCAGCTTCTTCTCCTCCCCCTCCACCACCGGAGATCGTCGTCGAACAAGTGACCCCCCTTAGCGTACAGGCCTTTGATGCGATCGTGATCGAAGCCAGGCTGAAGCCACTGGTGGAGCTCACAACCGCTTATGCCCCGCAGGTCTTGATCGATCAAGTACGTCTTTCATGTAACAGTAATCTATGATCGCGTCTCATGCGATGTCTCCGATAGGTCGACTTGTTGGTGCATGCGATCCTGCTGTTGCGTGACTTGTTGCTCAAGGCCGCAGCATGCAAGAAACCTGATCAGAAAACTTTCGAGGAGCTGCTGAAACCATTGCAGGCCTCCATCGAAGCCGTCACTCGTGCCAAGGAAGCCAACAGAAAGGAAAGAGAATGGTTCAACCATCTTTGCACTGTTGCAGAGGGTACGATGTGCGTCGGCTGGGTCACAATCGTGAGTACTACTCAGCTGTCGTATATATCGCTCACGCGGCATTTCGTCGTAGGAACCCAAGCCAGCACCGTTCATTTCGGAAATCAAGGATTCTACAATGTTTTACACGAACAGGATCCTCAAAGAATTCAAGGACAAGTACGCACGATTTTGCACTCTTACATTCCATGAGCGACTGCTGAGCTCTGGATTTAGGGACACTGGCCACGTTGAATGGGCCCGCAACTTCATCGCCATTTTGGATGAATTGAAACGCTATATTCTGGAGAACCATCCGACTGGTCTGGTTTGGAATGCTAGCGTTAGTGATCGACATTTCACGTTTATCATAACTCTCACTCTGTGATAGGGAATTCATATTTCAGAATATAAACTTCCGTCTACAGAAACCTCTTCAGCCCCTCCGCCCCCGCCTCCTCCGCCGCCTCCTCCGCCATCATCATCTGGACCCCCCCAAGCACCAGTACCAGCAACAGGAGGCGTTGCTGCAGTGTTCGCAGAGCTGAACCGTGGCGAGGAAGTAACCAGGGGCTTAAGGAAAGTTGACAAGAGTGAAATGACCCACAAGAATCCGGCTCTGCGCGCAAGTAGCGTTGTTCCAGCAGGCTCTGGTCCAGGAGGTTCGTACTTGCTGTTTAGCAATCAGGATTCGGACTCACGAGGTCCTTCCAGTAACAAAGAAGCCTACAAAACCCGCAAAGCCTGCTGGGTTGATGGGGAAGAAGCCCTCCAAGTTCGCGTTGGAAGGGAGTAAATGGTTAATTGTGAGCCAGCATCACCTAGAGTTTATGCGCAATGCTTATGCATGCGATGGACAGGAATACCAAGAGGACCAGCCTGCGCTGGAGGTGACAGACGCTGAGATCAACCAAACTATCAATCTGTTTGGATGCAAAAACACCACTGTCATCATCAAGGGCAAAGTCAACGCTGTCACATTGAGTGAGTGGTTTAAGCATTACTTGAACTCTAAACTGAATAGACTTTTGTTCCAGTCAACTGTACAAAGACATCTGTGCTCGTCGACTCTGTAATCTCTTCCGTTTCAGTTACCAAGTCTCCGTCATTCCAAATCCAAATCACGGGAGCAGCTCCGACTATCCAGGTAGATTCAACGGATTCCGGTCAGATCTACCTTTCAAAGGCGTGTCTCGGCGTCGAAATCACAACGGCCAAGTGCAGTGCCATAAACGTCAGCTTACCAGTTGAAGGAGAAGAAGAGGGTGTTTTCCAGGAGCAAGCTGTGCCCGAAATGCTGAAATCGGTGGTCAAGGATGGGAAGTTGGTCACGAGTGTTGTGGACCATGTTGGCTAAACTTGGGGACCTGGATATCAGTTTGAAACGTAGTTATGTTGATGCTTATACTAATCCTTCCTCGACGCTCAAATTTGAGAGCAACGGGCATTTTTCACCGCGCCTTGGCTGGCCCTACGTGGCGTCCATGCGGGGTTGAAGAAGGCGGAGCTCGCTGCTTATACATGGTTTTGGCTAGTGCACCTCAGGTATCTCCCCTCATCCTCCCAAAGTAGCGATCTCTCTCCATGGACAGTACTGGTTGGCGTGCTCATAGAAAAGCACAAAAGGTGAACACCCTCTGCTCTGCGATTAGCTTCACGTCGTGCGACCCTGGCATCTCCATTGATTCTAGGATGAATATTACTATCAAGCACAGGGCCAAAGGGGGCCAGATGGTCGATTTATCCCAGTGGAAGAAGTAGGTCCCTTGCCAGACGCCGGGGGCAGTGGGCCGTATGGTGCCTTTCCGTCATACGTAGTACCTGGAACATCCCGTCCTCCCCCTCAGTCATTGGTCGCCGGTGGTTCAAACATCAGACATGATTCCCGCTCAGAAAGATCTTCGTCGCTCGCATGGACCGATCCCGCTTACTTGGCGCAGCTTCCCGCTGCTGAACGTGCCCGGATGCAACGAGCACCCCGCATGGATCCGCCCCTCCAATTCATGGTCGGGCCTCTGCTACGTTATGACACCGTCGATGAAAACAACCTCTGGCACGGTGCTGTCTTGATAGTTAGTGCGTACATCGCCGGTGTCTTGCTCACGACCCCTCTGAACATCGGTGCAGCTGCTGACTCGGGGTCCTCCTATGAGCCTCATCCCATATTGACCTACCAGTGGGATCCCGAGGAACGAGAACAGCGCCGAGCTGGTCCTCCCGACGCTGGTCTATCCTTTAATCTCGGTCTTCATCCAGCTGATCCATACTCTACCGCGACCTCGCCACCTGCGATTACCCAACTGTCCGCAAATCCTAATCATCCCGCCTACAAGTCCGACATTGGTACCATAGGCGATCAAATGCAGCGCGTCCCGGGGCAGGAGATATATGTCTACGCAGGCCATGGCGGGTCAGTGTACTACTTCCTTGCCATACAAACGGTTGAATGACCCTATCTAGGACGTTCACTTTCTGGAGGTTCCCAATACAGATACAATTGGGGAACACTGAATTAAACATCAAGTATAGTATCAACAACGGCATTCAGCTTTCTTTCTACGTGCCCGGCGTAAACCGAAACATGCGCTGGGCCACCTACTCTGTGCGTGACATGCCCGTTCGATAGCCGTCACATTGGTGATCTCATGTTTTTGGTCTGTCACTAAAGTGTAACGGATTTAGTGCTGGCGTCAACCAAGACGAGTTCAGAGGTCCAGGGTATAAGAGTGGTTACGATCCAGTGTGGTTCGACTTGCTCAGGGAGCACGCGAGAGAACCATTTCACGTGCTAGTCGGCGGAGGAGATCAGCTGTACTGCGACTCGTAAGCCTTTTACCCCCGCAGAGAAATCCGACGTTGATATCTCGAAAAGGTTGATGAGGGAACCCGAAATGCAAGATTGGATACACCAACCGCCGTCGACAAGGCTAATATATCCCATGTCTCCCGAGATGTCGTCTTGTATAGATCGCTTCTTCTTCAACCACTATTGTGCTTGCTTTAGGAATGGTGCGTTTGCCAGAGCCAACAGTTCCATGTGAGTGCTTTCTTGAGACTTGACCTTCCGAGTAACTTACCCTACGGCAGACCGATGCTCAACATGTGCGGTAAGTACTTGAATATACGCGTAATCGCCTCTTGCTTTCGAACCGCCGAATTTCAGATGATCATGGTAGGCACACACCGATTACTATCTTTGCATTTTCGCTGACATGCCTGAATTTCTTATCAGACCTGGTAAGCTGTTTCGGGCATCGTTTATTTTATTTTTCTCATCCTCCCTTTCAAGATTGACGGATTTGGGAGCTGTGAGCAAATAGGTGTCATTCCCCGACTCAGTAACATACTAAATCGCACTCAGATCCCGATGATCTGCAAATCTCGCCTGTTTTCCTTGCGTACGTCGTTTAACGGAAACCTTGCACTCACTTATCTCTCCTTGTAGTGTCGGTGGTCGAGGGTTCTTTTGGTACTTGCTATTCCAATGCTTCATCAATCGTACGGCCATGTTTCAGGGATCACATTTTGACTTGCTAATAAATTATACTAGCACGTGTCGATGGTTTGGATGACCGGCGAGGTGCCCATCCCTGTAAATCGTTGATCCTCGGTGCTCAGGGGCCCTATGTCGGCTTGCCGTCGCATTCTTACCTTGCCTACATGGGTCCGAATGTACGAATTCTGATGTTGGACTGCCGGTAGGCCCCAGATCTTGCTTGAATTTTTCCTTTTTTTCACTTTGGACCAAGAGCAGAGAGGATGAAGGATAGGGTCTGTAGCGAGGAAGAGTACAGGAGAGTGATGCAAGCCGTTGGCCAGATGCCTCCTCAGGTGGAACATTTGATCATACAGCTTGGTGCGATGATTTGATATCATGGACGCAAGCCTTTTTACTAATCCTGTTCTTCTAGGTATTCCCATTGCCTATCCACGCATGGTTTTTTTGGAAACTGCACTGGACTCCAGGTTGAACCCTCTAACAGTTCTGGGGCGTAGTGGACATGCTCTGGGTGGGTTCGTCAATAAATTCAATGCAGATCCGGAGCTACTCGATGACTTGGTATGCAGTTTCGGATTCAGTAAGCTAGCTGCCTCATTGATGTCCACTTTCGTACAGAACGACCATTGGACGGCGAAATCACACAAGGTTCAGACGAACGGGTTCTTTCAACGCTGATCTAATACTGATGAATTATGGTCCTTCAGAGCGAACGAAATTGGTTCATTCAGCAGCTTCAGGGTATTTCGAGGATGAAACGTCTCCGCATTACCTTCTTGTCGGGGGACGTTCACTGTGCTGCTGTGGGGGTCTTGAAGACCCTCTGTAAACAAAGCGGGAGTAAGCATAGCAACATTCCGGAGATACCTCCTGCGACAGACTTTCGGTATATGCTTAATGTCATTACGAGTGCCATCGTCAACACGCCGTGCGTCATGTCCGCTCCTGCATGTTTTGGTATCTGAACGGCGTTTTCCATAGGCCGCCTACGGCGATTATCGCCATGGTTTCCGCGTTGGCTACGAAGACGCACAAGACGCTGCACCATGCGGAAACGGACGAGAATATGGTCCGGGAGGCTGTCTCCGGGTATTCTACGCCACTGACCGCCTTGTCTCCCAGATGCCGCTGTTTACACACGAACCTGACGGTACGCCGCGCACCAAGAACAAGTACATAATGGGACGACGGAACTGGTGTGCCGTTTGGTGGGACCAGAACACGGGGGAAATAGTGTTCGATATTCGGGTAGAAAAAGAAAAGGGGCTGGGGGTGACCGTTGGGTACGTTGTGATATCGTCTCATGCCGGCGGTGATTGAATGTGCCTGCAGTTATCCGGTTCGAGCCCCTCCTCCACAGTGGGCGCCGGGATCGTGATCTGATGTTTCCTAGCTTTCATGATTCTTGTGTGATTTAGCTGTGTACGTAGCTATGTGCCTCGTAGTGAACATGCTGTCGTGTGCTCATAATACGATAATGAGATTCATAGCAAGTCGTTGAGATCTAGATCCATGACGGGCATGTTACTGTCATCCTCAATCTCCACGTCCCCCTCCTGCTCTACCTCGCCTTCTCCAGCCCCTTCCAATATCTCAGAATTATAACCACTCTCTGTATCGGGGATATGGTGGTAATCGACGCTGGACGCAGCAGTAGGGGCAGGCGAATGCATCTGGTCCATATCCTCTGCAACATTCATCGAGGGCGGAAGCAGCGACGTCACGGACGGTCCAAATCGATCATCAAACACGGTCACAGACTCGTCCTGCGCAGTAGAGGTTTCGCGAAGAGGAGAAGCAGTGTGAACGGACGCTTGACGCAGCTCTGCGTCGCGCGCACGTTTCTTGGCCGCGTTTCGCTGCTTGCGCAGTTCCCTCTGGTTCTTCTTTTCTACCTCCACCTTGTCCACCTCCGTTCTCGCCGCCGCCTCGACTTTGGCTTCCTCCTCCTCCCGATCGTCGAGATTGCGTTGCTCTTGCATGAACTCGGGGTAGCGGTCACACATGGGCCGCCAGGTGCGCTGGGGCGACTGCTTCACGTCCTCTCCGGACGAGTTTCGAAGGAAGCCCTCGATGTCAGGGGGTGGGGGGAATTCGAAATCGGGGCCGGGATTGATCCTCACTCGTGCGTAGTTGAACAAGGATATGAACGGGTAGTACCCGAGCGTCCCGTCGTCAAAAAGATTCTCCTTGTGCTCTCGTGGAGCGCCTTCCTTTGGACGCCTCCTCGAGCTCTCCTTGTCCTTTTTTCGCGACGCGGGCGTGGTGGGTAATGGGAGATAATCGTACAGGTCGCAAAAGGCGACGTTTTGGCATTCTCCGTTTACAAAGAAGGCGATGTGTGATCCTTTTAGTTGGGGGAGAGGGCGCAGAACGGGCGTTTCTATTCCCGGTTTCTTGCGTTCTGGCAGACTTTTGACGCCCGAGGCTTTCTTACCGGGATGGGCCGGGGGCAAGGATACGGTGGTTGATGCCTTGGTGGAGAATTCCATGAGTTTGTTCATCTCCTTGCTCTGAGGGTACTCCAAGCTTTCAAAGTATTCTTGACCTTTGAACTCGATGGGGATGCGTTCCCGCTTCAAGTGGGCGGGGTCATAGAGATCGTCAGGATTCGGCGTTCGCCTGGGGGGCAGGAAGATGTACATGCCGACGACGTCTCCGGTGCCAAAGCGCCGACCATATGGACGTGGGCGAGAGAGCATGACCTTGTCGCCCGCCTTGTCTCTGTACCCGTACGAGTAGCCATCAAGCCCGGCCGGGCCGTTGAGGGGTGCTTCGCGCCGTGCCCAGCCGAGGCGGACGTGACTGCCCTCGCGCATGTTGGCGTCCGGAAGATCCTGCGGGCGATCGCCGCCACCGCACTCGACACGTACTTCCACATACCAGGCGCCCTCTCTGACGGGCGCGTTGCAGCGGGCGCTGCGGAAGCCGCGCTCGCCCAGGAGACCGAGACCGTCGGGGGTGACTTTTACGAATGCGCTGCGATCCTCCCAGCTGACGCGAAAGGACGACGGTGCGCTCTCGATGGTGCGACAGGGCAGCGCGGATCCGGGGGATGCGACGCCTGCGGGGACGTAGCGGAATCCAATCCTGTTCATGGCGAGCTGTTCTGTGACGTGGTAGGTGACGCCGGGTGTGTCTGGGAAGGTGGGGAAGCGGGAGATGGTGAGACGTGGGCGGGAGAAGAGGTCATGTCGGGCGGGGAGGACGACGTTGGCGACGGGTGTGTTGGTGTCGGAGGGCGTTGGGGACGGCTCGGGGAGGGACGGGGCGACTTTGCGTTTCTTTGCGGGGTGGGCGTTCAAGGAGGGCGTCGAGGGCCGCGACGACTCGGAGAGGGAAGGCATCTTGACTTTGATCACGTGAGTGATGTCAGCTGTGATCCCCTCCGCTCATCTCTAGTACTCCACAAATTCATCGACCATGTCACTCAGTAGAGACTCTGAAGATGTCAGAAAGAGCATTCGCTCCCTTACGACCATCCTCTTTCATTTCAAGCGGCAGAAACCACCATCCGGGCATCCCAGCGACATGCACCCTCTCCTGCTTCACTTCACTACCCTTTTGTCATGCGGTGGCGAGAAGATTAACCAAACAAAGAATGATATCGCCGTCACTGGTGCCATTGGCGCCAATCACCAAGTCAGGACCTTAGTCGTTGCTCCAAATTCGTCGCTCCCATCATCTGCCAAGATGCTCTCTGTGAAAGTGATTAAGAAACGTAAACGCTCGCTTACAGAGGTGTTGAATAGGTAGGTCACCTCCAGCATTCCACAGATTTGCCGAATGACTGCTTGTTCCCACTTTGACAGTCCACCGAATGTATCTCTCGCCTCTCACATAGCCGACGTGCGGGGTGTCTTGTCAAGTTTCAATCGCTCCGCACGTGATACTCACATCGAATCTCTGGAGGTTTTCTTTCTCTCCCGAAATATCAAAAAGTTTCGTGAACGTTTCAAGCACGGCAAGAGGTTGTGTGGAGGCAAATGGCTGTACGAAGTGATCAAGGGCTGGTCGCCAAGTCCAACTCACCAGGAGGTCTTTCACTCCAAATGGGTCACCGTTCCCAGTTGGTTACGCGATTTGGCAAACCACACGAAAATCGAGTTCACGTCCACAAGGACCACGGCTGGAGGAAAAGTCCAGTGGGAGTTTTCAGATTGCACAAAGAAGGCCTGGGCCACGGTGCTGTGGACTATCTTGGACAATATGCACCGGAAGATCGACCATCTCGAGACAGCCAAGAAGATGGAGAAAGCTGATGCGATGCAGGAACTGAATGCCACCTGTTCCGTACTTCATCATTTCGTCACTTTGCCCGGGGAAATCGTGAAAACATTGTTGATCGAGACAAATATTGTGAATGAGATATCGAGCGAGGACAGTATGTATTTCAAGGATGCTACAGACAACAGCTGATTATGATGCGTTCTGTCAAATTTCAGCCACGGATCAAACTGGTGAGCTTGGCCTATGTTCACTCGATGATCCAGTCTGATGAAACTCCGCAATATAGATGATGAAATGGATGAGCTTCAACAGGAACGTGGTGAAGTCACGGGTCAGCGTGTCTATCGCTACCTTATGACACTTTTTGCATGGCACGCTGCAGTATACAAACTCACTGCCAACAAAGTGACCCCGGAACTCGTAAAGAATCTAGAAGTTTGCCTTGTTGAAGTGCCACCCTCTTCGTTGACTATGTTAACTCCTCATGAAGTCTCTAGCACACTTATTTCTCTGTTCCCATACATGGAAGGTTTTATCGACGATATTGAGGCTGTTCTCGTGAAGCCCCTTTCGAACAATTTCAGTGGTTGTGCACATGCAGAGGCCACGCTCATGGGTCTCGTGAATTGTTTTCGAACTGAATCTATAGTGACTAGTCTGACTGAGAATGCACAACAGATGCAGAAAATTATCCAACCCGTGCGTTCCATTTCAGCCCTTTTTTTGAGATGCTGTGTCATTACATGCGATATAGGTGGCCGATTCCGAGAAGGTGGCCATTTCTGTCAGCAAAAAGTGCTGTTGGTGTTGTAACTGGCTTGGTCACCATCTAAAAGACACGAACTTCCAACTCCCGGGGACACATGGACTTATGTATCCGTGGGATCCCCCGTTGGTCGGTGTCAACGTGTCTGTTTTGCAGAGCCTGGAGGACGTGTTGTGGAAAGAGCTACATTATGTTGTGTTGAAAGAGATTCCAAAGTCACTCTACTCCCAGCACAATTCTACGCCGAGCTCTGTCACGGAAGAAGACATGGTCGCCCCTTTGATAAAGACATGGTGGTACGTTCATTGATTGGCGGAGCCTCCGAATGTACATACTTACTCATTGTCGTCGAGGGTTAAATTTTTGTAATTGAATGGAGTTCTACTTAGTGCACATGAACTATCTCTGCATTGTTTCCAAACGCAGCCCGCGGGATACTGCTTCCAATGACCTCGACAAACCCCGACTCCACGTCCGCGATCCAGTGTGCTGGAGCAAATGGTGTCGTAGGGTTAGGGTTTATACATATGTACACTACCGCTTTTGGTGCTCACTTCCAACACCGACCCCTGCTGAGCTTCTCGGCTCGCCGGACCCTACCGCGGCAAGTCGGGTCGTCACCCTGAGCCAGCCTGCCATCTCTCATAATGACTGCCCTGCGGCAAG
This sequence comes from Austroboletus olivaceoglutinosus, assembly GCA_038093615.1. Lineage (NCBI taxonomy): Eukaryota > Fungi > Basidiomycota > Agaricomycetes > Boletales > Boletaceae > Austroboletus > Austroboletus olivaceoglutinosus. Next base: position 47,468 of record JBBPSN010000017.1, on the reverse strand, counting down.
TCTTGTTTTTCTCTGAAACAATCGTCAACTGACACCACTCTAGGCGTATCCAAAAAGTCTCGTGTCTTTCCCTGGATGCAGAGATTATTTAGCTCACCGTTTAGCAGGAGCTCAAAGACATCATCGACAAGCCTATTGATGTACGTATTCTGCCGATGGTGCGTGCGATTACGCCTTCATTACTTCTTTTTCATAGGGCGTATCGGTCGAACCTGAAGAAGACAACTTGTTTGTCTGGAAATGCACCGTGAAAGGCGCGGTCAGCCCTAGTCCTTGCTCGTATATTTTCCTCGATTGACTCGTCATCGTCTAGTCCGACAGTCCATACAAAGGCGGAACGTTTCGCTTCAAGGTTGAGCTGCCGCCCAACTTCCCTTTCAAGGCGCCGAATGTAAGTCACACGTGTTATCTGTCGTCAAGTGGGGTATGTTTTCTCCCCCAAAACGTTGCAGGCTTTCCCTCTTTGACATGTCTCCGATTCCGATTTCCGTCTCGCTCGTGGCGCATTCCCTGATCTCGTCTCGTCGTATTACGTGTCTGATGTTTCGCTTCTCAGGTCGTGTTCCAGACCAAGATCTACCATCCAGGCATCAATGAAGAAGGCAGCATCTGCGTTCCTATTCTCCGAGACGAGGTAAGCCCACGGATCGGACTTGTATCTCATGGAAGGACATTGTTGATGATGCTTCTATTCTACCTGCTGACGGTGTACCACTAGTGGAAGCCGTCGATCACGTTGTCAACCGGTAAGCCAATTAATTTCGTGCCTTTCACTCTTCCTTGTCACAAGCAAGACGCTCTACAGTACTCGCGGTCATTCAAGAGAAGCTGAACAATCCAAGTCCTGATGATCCATATGACGCGGACATTGCCGCGGTAAGTTTGGGGCTATTTCGGCGTAGACGATCTAGTCATGGCGATCCAGCTGTTGAAGATGGACAAGGCCAAGTTTTTGCAGACTGCGAAAGAGTACACGAAGAAGTGAGACCGCCCTCGGTTTTCTCGTCGGCGGGCTAACCCACGCTGGTATATTAGGCACGCCATGTAATGGACGTCCGAGCTGCTTCGTCTGTTGCAACAAATCAGAGATAAGTGACATGTAATGCAATGAACCGCTGACAACGGCATCCCGAACTTGTATCGAATTTAAGGCGCGTGTACCTATGTACTTGAATTTCACATTTTTCCGGTCTTCAGATAAGGAGAGGACTCTCAGTATGTGGAAACGATAACGGCCTGAGTGGCGATAGGAGTTAGTGCTCAGCCGAAAGCGGTAGATTGAAAGGGCCAGCGGACTTTGCACAGTCCTATTGTGTCTTCTTTTTGAAGACAGATGGTGCCGTAGAGGGGGCTCCAGCTCGTCAGGTGGCCATGGAGGCGTCTGAGATAAATATGCAGGACGAGGACGAGGGGACAACAAAGTTTTTGTGTAGCGGAGTACGATTGGCTGGGACTGGCACGTGCGGACGGAACCAAAGGCGGCGCGATCTACACCATTGTCGCGTTCGACGTCGAGGTCGCCGCTGCGCATCGCCTGACAGAAGACGCTGGTCTGCACGTCCGTAAAAGCCATCCCAAACGCCGGCTCTGTGGGATAGGCAGCGATTTGCGACCTGAGCGTACCGTAAAGGCCAAGACTCGTGTTGAACACGTTGCCTGTCATATCCCTCTCGAGACCTGCAGAATTGGAGATCTGCTCGCTTGGGTTTAGCCAACGTGTTCAAAGCGAGGGAAACGACTCGTTCATATGCACCGTCTTCGGTACGTCCCTCGCTAATTCGCGTGTCAGCTCGTCAATTCATTTTCTCCCTGTTACTACCTTCGATCCTACCCTGCACTGTACGCTATAGCAAAAAGTCCGACACAACAAGGACTTCTCCGGTCAATACCTTCTCGCAGACAACCCAAGTCTCACCGCTCCCTGCGCTCCCTCCCCCCGACGCCTTCCGCACGTCCCTAATCCTTCCAGAGTGTGTCTTGCCGATTCGCTTTCAATGACGTTCCCTCATTTACGATCACAGACTCTCACGTCGCTTCACCCTCCTTCAGACCTCTTCCGGTGACCCCGTTTCTCTTGTCGATCTTAAACTCAAGTTCGCGGAACAGAGGACCAGGGGGGCGCTAAACCAAATCTCAGAGGCCGAGGAGGACATGATTTTGCAGACCCTGGGCCGCATCCGCTCTAAACATGCCGCTTCAACCAGCCGACTAAACCAAAGTGACGCCAGCGCGAGCAGCGCCAGCGAGATGGGCATAGATTCAGACTACACTCCCGAGCGCTCTTCGCATATCTCGAGCAACACCGCTTCCACCACCTACCCCGCCTCCTCCGTCACCTCATCCCCCCGTTCCACTAAGCGGTATAGCAACAATCTCTTCTCGTCTGGTCGCCTCCGGGACTACGGCTATCTTCGCACCATTTCGCAGAAGGCTCATCGAAGTGCTGTTTCCATTGCTCACACCGAGTCAAGTCAAAGCTTGAGAGAGGAAACTTCCCTCAATTCTATTGATAGCTTACGACCCACTAGCCCTGACGGAGGTGACCACGCTTCTCCACCCTCGAGCCCTAATGACAAGACGCCTATCGCGCGGACAGCCTCACTCGTGTCCTCCAACGAAGACTTGCCTCCACAAGCTACCGTAGAGAGTGCCAACAACCTTCGTCTTTCAAAGCGAGCTTCTGCTGCGTTGGCACAAGTCATTAAAGAGTTTGAGGAAGAAGCCGAGGACGAGATTGTCATGCCACGAACCGCACATCCGGTCCCTCGACCCAGTGACGCTGATCATTCACGTGCAGCGAGTGACACCAAGATACCTTCGGAACCGAGCGCTTCGGTAAGACATAATAGCTCCTCCACAATTGTGTGCTTCTGACGCGTGATATCCAAAGTTCACCCACCATCGATCATCTTCCGACTATGAAGCAGGCACTGCAATATCACCCGACGGGCAAATCATAATCGAGTCTGATGCCCGGCAGTTATCGCCCACTCCATACGGCCGTGCCGGTACTGTTTCGCCGACTCCTCGCCTACCGGGATACATACCCGGAATGCCTCGACCCATGACACCGCGCGATTCCTCTTTCGACACCGAGGATATTCGCTCACATTCTACCACGCCGCGCGCTTCCGAGCTCCCCATTCCCGCCGCCAATGGACAGAGCGCCCACAAGCATACGTCATCCATTTCGTCTACTCTACTTCGGCGAGGTTCTGACGCATCTCGAAGTACCCCTCGACCCACTTCTCCCCACACACAGGCGGGAATAAACTCCAATCTATCACGGAGCAACAGCGGAAGGCGTACGCCAGACGCTCAACGTGACAGCACGAGCGGTACGGAGCAGGAAGGCTCGCCTACATCATCCGCATTTATCCGACGCCGACCAGTATCCCCATTGTCTGGCCCAGCGTTCCAGCCGATGGCTGTTACCCCTCGACCCAGTACGCCTTCCAACATCACGTGGACTGTTGGGCCCTCAGCGAGCCCCGAGAAAGCGCGCATCAAATCTGAGAGTCGACCATCACACAGCAGAAGTGGGAGCCAGAGCACTGAAGCAGACATTCAGTTCAACGCGGATCACTCCAAATCGCCCACAAGATCCGTACGCTCTCCAGTGCCATCAGAGTCTCTCGGGACCACGCAAACGATGCTTGTATCAAAGTGGAACAACTCGGTTAGTCCTCCGGATTCTCGCGCACCATCCAGTTTGTCCACGTACGACTTTGGTTCCACGCTATCCTTTGGTAGTCGTGGTCTTCGGTCCCCGACTCCAACTCAGACCCGCAATGTGGCATCTCCCACTTTCCCTTCCGACTCCAACAACAGTGCGCCTCGTCCATCCAAGCAGCAATTCCCTTCCAACCATTCTTACGGTGTCTCACAACTTTCTTTATGTCCTATTGCGAATTCTTCTCGTTCTTCCTTGGAATCGACAGGTTCGAGTTACCATTCTTGGGAACTCAGTCAGAAAATCAATGGTGCTCTCGATATCCTCAACGGCTCTGCTGGTCAACCGTTACCCGGATGGTGTGGCCTCGACAAGTCGGATTCCCAAACGGCTGGCAGCTCTCAAGATGAATGCGACTTTGAAAGTATAATCCGGCGCTACGCCGGACTGACCAAGTCCGACTTCGTCGCGATACAAGAGAGACTTGTCGGGGCAGCATTTCACAAGGCTACCTTTCCTGACACGCGCGAGAGGACCAATTCGTTGCGTAGGCGGCGGCCCTCGACATCCCAGTCAAATTACTCGACCAATGGCCGGGTATGCTGTTCTTACTCGCGATATTATATAGAAGCTGATACACTCTAGGTCACGAGTCCAACGCCCACTCAGACTGGTCCCGCTGGTCGGCGATCCCCCGCTTTGGATAACAATGCAAAGGCCAACGCACTTCTAGAGTCGGTGGTGGACAGCATACCAATTACCCTGATCGACACTAAAGTGGAAGATAACGCTCAACCCGAGATCTCTCCAACTACTCGAAGAAATCGAGATCTCGCACGGGCTTTGGGCTTTGGGAACGATGACTCGGACCATCTTGTCGTACCTCAGATATCCGATCAGGACTCTTCATCTACCTCGGTTTCACCTACTGTGGAAGCTATTTTACCCGTAGAATTTCCTCCAGAAGCGGAAAGTATCGCTCCTGTTAGTACACAGCAAGCGTCATCTGAGAAAATGCTCTCTCCTGGTCCGCCCCCGCAGCGGTCCCAGTCCATGCGATACCCTCGATTAACGCCCGCGGAGAACGAACTTGCTGTAGAAATTCGGCGCAAGGCGGAGGCAGCTACTGCAGCCCTCATGAAGTCGCCAGGCAGAAAGTTTTCAGATGTGAACGCGTCCACGATATCTGTGACTCGTAAGAAGATTGACCCAAGCCAGATATCTGAACCCCGGCTGTTATCAGGGCCTACTAGCGTCGAGACGATCCCACTACCTACCCTTACGTCGCCGCCTCCACTGGTCAATCCCCAATCTTCTCTTGGTATCATGAAACGCTTTAGGAACACGCTCAGAGTAAAGCCAACTGCCCTGAGTAGTGAAGAAGTTTCGTCTTTCTCCGGTGATGGCCAATCACACCCCACTCCTGCTCCTGCTTCACATGGTCTTAGTCGGCGGCCAACTCTTCCGTTGCCAAGATTCGGTTCTGGTAGCTCGACCGAGTTGTCCAAGCTCAAGACTCCAAATACCAGTCCTCCTGCGTCGGCTACCCCCGGCTTTAAAGGATTGAAGTCAATTTTCGTCAGAAAACCTCGCACGATGGATAACGCGGGAGATAGTCAATCTAGCGTGCATTCCCGAACCTCGCCGACTACCTCTTCACCCACAGCATCATCGCATCAAGGACACGCTCGAGGGAATGCCACAACTTCGGCTCCTTCGATAACTACAACTGCGCCACCGAGTGAAGCAGACGTCCGCCCGACTCTCGATGCTTCGGCCGTGCTCGCTAGTAATGTCGACTCGGCTGCAGTCAAACAACTCTTTGAAGCGGCATCGAAGATTGGACTCGATCAGGTCGCTCTGAACGACTTGCTTACGCGCTCTACCTCCGTTTCTCGGGCTGCGGGGTGGGTATGGCCTGGAGGGTCCACGTCCTCAGCTGGCAACCCGTCTCTCACTCCTAGTACACAGCCATCGACCCCATCCGTTGATATGCATTCGAACGATGACGATCCGCCCAGCAGTACGGATGACAAGACGGTGAGAAAGCTATCTATGCGGAGAGCAGTGGAACCTAGTCAAGTGCGCCAGAACCAGCAGACGCCTGAGAATGCTGCCGTCATTCGAAGGACGCTCATCTTCCCCTCGGAGTTTCGAAGCTCAAAGGTCGACCTGAGTCAGCCGAACCGAAAAGCAGTCCCGCGACGACACCGTCGCTCGGGTAGTGCCACGTCTGCTCAATCGACTCGCTCGGTGCATGACCGGGCGCCGACACCGCCTCCCCCCAAGGCCAACGGTGGCCGTCGTTTCTCTACTGAGAGACCACCTCCAGTCCCTGGAGCGACCAGCTCGATAGGTGCACAAGCCGAGGTGCTCCTTCGAACGCCTCCCTCGAACGCTGATAAGCCAAGTTCTGCGTACGAGTCACTGTGGGTAATCTTTGTCGTATCCAATCGCGTCTTGAATTTATTTGACCAGGTACGACATGTACTCTGGCGAGAGCAAGCATTCGAGTACCGTCGTCGAGGACGTGGGAACGGAACGCGGACCCGACGGCGCAGCTGTCCAAGAAGGCCCCGCGGTCGAAGTGATCGAAATGGCCAACGGTGAGACTATCTGGTGAGTCCCTCCCACGTGCTGAGTGATATCTGGTACTGATTTGTATTTTCAGGCAGATCGTGAACGGCCTAAGGGATGATGAAATCGATTCCTTGTACCCGAACAGGACCAGCATTGGATCGGATCACTCAGCGCGCGAGAACGGCGACAGCGTACAACTGTTGGTCAAGGAACACGCCAGGTCGGGATCGAAAAGCGGCAGTTCTTCGATCACTTCTCGTAAATGGCCTTCCCAGAGTAAAAATCGACCTGAAACCAAGGTGCGTTGGTGCCTCTCGACTTTAGATGGTTTGGCGGAACCGATCAACGTGCGCAACCTAGGTTTTTTATAGCTCTCCGGCACAAATTGGTCGCCTCATAGAAAGCCTTTCCCAAGGGATGGACGCCGGTTCGTTCAATTTCATCCTTCGCCAATCTCCCGAGCCCTCGGGTGCGAGCTCCTTGGAATCTGATGGTGATGTACAATGGACAGCCGAAGAGCGATTGGAGCATATGCTTGGCGCTATTGGAAACGCCTGATTTTGCTGGATTTATTTCGTGGACTATATATCCTTGTTTTCTTCTCCCCTCTCCACGGTCGTGCGTCATGATTTTACGTTTACATTTTACGTCTCTGTTTTCGTTCTCTGCTGTACCCGTATATTCATACAAAAACTATGGGATATAAATATAAAAATGGTATTACATATCGGGTTTCGAGTCCCTCGAGATCATTTGTCAGAGATCGGGCCTCGTGGCTAGTCGACATTGGAATCTAACCAGCGGTTGAGATTCAGGGTGAGGATCACCTGCAGCAAAAAGAATCCGTCGGTGAAGTTGTACTCGAGGGTACCATAGGAGGGACCGATGGGGGTCGCTTGAGGGAACTGGCGGTACATGGCGACCGGTGGAGCATTGGGACCCGCGTACAACTGACAAACGAACACGACAAACAGTCAGAAAAAATACATCTCGAGACAAGGGAATAAGGATGGAGGGGGGGAGTCATCCGAAGAAATTTTTAAAAAAAGTTGGAGGCCAAGGCATACCTCGTACGACTTTGGATCGCGATAAGAACGCCGCCATTCATAGAACCGGCCGTCGGCTGCGTGGAAGCGGCGGGCACTGTGTCGGAATATAAAATATTATTATTATTATTTTCCAAAAAAAGAAAAAAAAAAGGAAATGATGAGTCGGAGTCGCGGACGTGATAGACGACGTACTTGGGCGCGGAACCAGGGAGGACGAGGTGTTCGATGGGGCATTCTCTGTCGCCGATGGCGGCTACGCCGAGGGTATCAGAGCCGGTGTTGCCCGTCCAGTCGAGCGCGGCGACGGGACGCTGGTCACTCGTGATCTGGTAGGCGGGGACGCGGGTGACGTTCATGTCGAGCCAGACACGTCGGAAGAGAACAAGGAGACATACCGTCGTGCGTGCCGAGGACGGGGACGTCATGGCGGTCTCGAACTCGAAAAAGACGGGCTTCTCGTCTTGCCCGATGACGATGCACCCGTCGCGAGGGTCGTCCTTGCCGGTGAAGTAGACCAAGTGCTGGAAGGAGGACATGAGAGAAGGCGGGGAGGAGAGTTGCGACGGGAGGGGAGATGTCGTCTACGAAACCCGTGGACCGAGCATGCCTTCATATACCTCGGAGTAAAAGAATGTGAGGAGCGTTGGTTTGCCACGAATCGAAGATGGCCAACTGATCGTATCTAGGAAGGATGGAACGGTGAAAAGGGTCCGAAACTGTAGCCATAATGCAGTGGAGGGCCGGCATCAACATCGTTGCATGTTTGGAGGACGGATTCGACGAAGCGATCAATGTCAAATGCGACAGCTAAAAAGGTTATCTCCTACATTTCGAGAGGTTTCCAATTGCGCTCACCAACTGACAATCTAGATTGATGCCATGTCTTATTCTTCAAGCACTGCCAAAAATCATCATATCGACAACGAGCATGTATGTAAAACGGATGCATTTGTTTTCACGTAATATGAGTTTCCAAGAAATGCCACGCTCACGAGTTTACCTTCCAGAGCGGCCGTTTTCGCATTTTTCGAGTGACGTGAACAGCGCTTCCACTCATATGACCCCCTCCAAACGCAAGCACTACCGTCTCCTCCGACCCATGCCCCCGCGCGATGCCCCTCTTCCTCAGCTCTATCGCATCCTTGGCGAACTTGAAGCGACACTGATCCGACCCTGTCATCACAATTCATCCCCTCGCGCATGGCCGTGAGCACGACAAACACGCACCAATCTGCAACGTAGGCGATTCCACAGCCGCCTTGAACATGTCAAACGGCACGAGAGAAAATATCTGCAACAGCGTTTCGCGACCAGAGCTCCCCTGCTGCGACCCCGATTCAGTTCCTGCGGGAGAATATACTTCCAAGCTATTGGGAAGCGTCACCACGAGAAAGTGGAAAATGTCTTCGCGTAGTCTGCGAGCATATTGTCCAAACACAGACGTCACAGGGGGTTGCGGGCTGACTGTCCCGTCCGGTGATGAAGGGACATTGTCAACAAATTCAAGCCATTCATGGATTGTTTCCACACTGATCGATTGCCTGCAGGCACCGTATGCATAACCACACAGATCCTCCATCCCACCAAGCAAACACCCAGCCGCGAGAACACCTCGTGCATTCTCGGGCCGAATTAGGTTGATGGAAACGGAGGAATAAAGGTAGCCCAGTGCTGAAAGAAAGCCGGTTACCAATCATGAGACCGCTTGCACGTCAAAAGAATACCTATGGCGAAGCCCTGTAAATATAACAGTCAGCGACAGTTTACAAAGGCTCCGTCCAATACGGCCACCGGGCGGTTCAGGAATAATACAGCCAGTCTTGACATGTCCAGTCGCAGACACGGTCAACTTTTACTCAGCCATTGGCCGCACGCGGTGGCGGAAATGAACGGAGACAGGGTAAATGTATACGAAAGACATACCTCGTGTGTGACCTCTGGTTCATGACCGAGCTCCACGTAAATTACGCGCTGTCCACCTGTTTGAGGTGAAGTGGACATTAAGTGGGCAAGAAAAGGGGAACGAGACAAAATTATCGCATGGAGGCGGTAGCAGTTTTGATGAACGTGCTAGCTGTGGTTTAGTGAAAGTCGAAAGATGGTCCCAGGAATCTCACCAGGAGCGTGTCCGCATAATTCTAATGTCACGTGGAATTAATACACGTTTTTGCACAAAGAAAACCGATACTCACACCGGTCTGAAAGCCAGCATGATACAAATGGTTTACAATCTCTTCGTTGTGCAGTTGGTACGGAGTACTTGAGTGGCACCGAATCGATCATGAGTTCAGCCGCAGGGAGAAACGGGAGACTCACTGCGAATATCCGTTAGATACAGGGAGCGGAGAAATTAGTGAAAGGTTTGCATCATCGCCGTAAGGGTGTTGAGACTGATGGGAGACGGATGGCGACACGCCATTAGTTGGAGCGTATCCGTTAGCAGCAGTACTGGAAGAAGGAGAAGAAGGATTCATGACAAGTTGTTCGACGAACGACCAACTTGAGCTTGTTGCACTCTGCAGCGGACAAAAGATTCACCAATGGTTCCGTGACAGTTACTTCCGTGACAGTCACGTCACGTCAACTACTAGGGGGGCACTCCACAACGTTACTAGATAGTCTACAGTTCGAACACCACGTCGTAAATGAGTCGTAGCCCATCACGGTTCCAAACCCTTGCCCGTTTTCAACCATTGAAACAAAATGAGTCATCACATTATGTCCAACTCCGTTCTTCTCTGCGATCGGCCCACAGATGACAGGGTATGGCGGTGGCTTCGACAGATATCGGGGTTCCTCGGACAGTTGGGAAAGGTCGAGCTTTATTAATGATCATGAGATCCGGGGCACTCGTGGAATAGGAGGTTCTGTTCGGCTCACCATGTGAGATCTATCCGATGCAAAGTTATTGAGATACGCGCTGGCAGGAATCACCCTAAACAGACTGGCGACGTTGGTACTGAGATAAGAGGGTCAACTTTATTTCGATGGTCCGCACCTCTGATACCGCAAGGGAGTGTCAGCACCCAATGGGAAGGTCTGGTCGACATAAGCTATCCAAGATCCGGAATGAATTTGCGAATCAAACCAGTCGGACCATATATCAATTTACGTACCCTTCCAGTGGCATGGGACAGGGAGATAACTGTCGAGGTCATAAATCCACGTACCACTCAGATGGCAACTCGTCTGGCGCTCCCGCAGTGCCAGGACGACGTGATAATCCCATATCACCGCCGTGTCTCTGGAGGATCCTGCTCTCTGGTTCCACAATGCTACCTGTGTCGCGTTGAAACATGAGAATCCTGAATTATGAAACCTCGTTCATATCAACAATTACCGTTTTGCCCGGATTGGAGATAAACACAGCAAAAACGTCCCATAGCAGCTCGCCCCCCGACGGTGAAGCTGAGAAGCGCTTGACGAGCCAATAGATGTTTTCCTCACAATAACAACTTGTGTACACGCTGTTATCGCAGTCAGGGAATGTGGAGACGAGTTCCATGAAACATTGAAGCCACATTCACACGCCGCTCGGCGCTCGCCATCGATCAAGAATCTCTGCCACCCACACCATCAATGAGTTCTTCGCGGCATGTGCGGCACGTAGGCAGGGTCCAAATTCCTGAACTTTGTTCTAGCTCGGAACCGATCTATTTGTTGTGAGGAACCATCTTCGCTTATACCGCGGCACCCTTGGGAGATAGCCTTCCGCTTAGAAACTCTTCTCAGCCCAGGTCGGGTTCTCACAGTGCGACGAGGGAACAAGAAACAAGGCGTGGATATAATCTCCAACGTGATTGGCTTACGGCCAGAAGCATTCTTCGAATAGTCACTATGTGAACTCAAAAATCATCAGCGCCCCAGATTGTTGTTTCAGATCAGGTCGCAAACGTGTATCACACACCATAGAGGTTTGCTCTCATTCCTGAAAATTCACAGTGCATTTCATTTTGTCCCGCCCTTCCCAAGCTGTTTTTAATCATACAATAGATAACAGTGTGTGAGCTTACCCTCCGACGCAGACTGCAAACCATTTGTCACGGAAATTCATTTTCGCCGTGAATATTGGTCAGGCTCGTCTTTCACGATCTCAGATTGATCATTCCCTAGATAATAGACAGCGCCCATTTACGGGCCGAATGTCACGGGTTACCCGGGGATCCTTCGGCCGCATGTTTGAAATCAACAGCAACAGCGGCCCTAGATTGCATGGGAAATAATTTAAGTGTAACCAACATACCTTTTCACCAAAATTTACCTCATGGAGATGCTTCGAGACCTGAACAGTCAGAAATGAGAAGAGAAAATGGGAGAAGAGTCATCACATGCATATCTTCACAGTAAAGATCCACGCAACCGGCTAACACTTAGGTTGATGTCTGGAATTTCTTTTGCACAAGGCAGTGTAAACCCTATCCGGAAAAAAAATCTCAGTGTCTGCAGAGACTTTCAGTTGGCTCAGAAGCACCTGCGAAAGCTGTCAGAAGGAGCAATGCAGGCGAGAATGTGCTCGGAGGATGTAGGGAACCCTTTGAGCATCTACTATAAGGTTTGATATCGATGGGGATATTTACACACGTCATGATACGCCCTCCTCCTGCGCTCCGGTGCTTCGAATCCAAAATAACATAAAGGGCGGAGGGCAACAAAGCACAGCGAAGTGGGGAAGTCTGATGGTGTGCAGACATCATGGGTCGATTAACGATCGTCATATTCTAGGACATATTAGCGATCAAACAAGAGGCACTCCCTAATTGCCGGCGGACATCATGATAATCCACATCATGGGCTGGGAAAGGGATTGGTTAGTGGACAATCAGATGTCGGGGACAACCCCAGCAACTCACAATCCTCAACCTCCCCCCATCTCTCTATTTGACTGGCCACCTCGACTTGAGCTGCAAGAGCGGCCTGCTCTGCGGTCAAATGACGCTTGACGAGGGCTAAGGCAATGAGGAACGATTTGGTCACATAGGTGGCTCGCTCCATAGCTTCAAAGGACAGCATGCATTACTTGGTGTTCAGACACGCTGCTCATGACGCACCTGCCATCTCCCAAGGGTCCATCCGGGACAAAACGTCGCTGAGAATCTCTCGGGTGCGTTCGGGTTGTGAGTGGAAGAGAACGGATCGGTGAACGCGTATTTCGACATCAAAGGTATTCTTAGCCCACTCTAGAAGTGGGCCCCAATGTTCTTTTTGTAGCTTAACGAGGGGTTCCGGATCATCGTGGTGAAAACTAAACATGCATGTGAGTGTCATCGGATTAGTCTTGCTTTACACAGGGGCATACCAAATAGTGTCTGTATCTAGGTAGTTTAGCAGGGCCTCCCGCATTTCTGAACGAGTTATCTTGTCATGCAAAGTGTCGATGGCTCTGGACGCAACGGACGTCTACAGAATTGCAACCCTTTCCTAGTACTACGCGAGATTACCTACCATCGGTAATGCATGTGGTTTCAACAGCGTTTCCTGGGTTTCCCATTCATTGGCAATGAGCGTGGCCACCAAACGTTTGTTCTCTGGTAACAGCAATGTATGCCCAGATGGCGTCTTCAGCGCGCGTTTGTCGAGCGTGACAGCAATTCCACCCGTTCTAGTATCAATCCCAACAGTCTTCCAGAAACGCTTCAACGTTTTCTCGGCGCCTTACAACAGACATGAGCTCAAGCCAGTGAATTGGCTCATAACATACGATTAGTTTCCGAAACCACCAGTCCTTCTTGAGGTGTGGTTGCATAGCTTCTAGAACATAACGTCGACGCAGATGTCAAAGAGAGACGAACCGAGAAGCGAGCAGGGAGATTTGGCCGAACCCGACAGAACACGCGGTAGGACATAAGACCGTTCTTGAAAATGCGTCGGGCGCTAACTGGGAAACGCGAAAATCCTATAAGGACACGTGACTGATTTGTGTGACGTCACGTGTATGACTAGGAGCGCGAACACGACTTGAGTTCGACCATTCACTAATGAAACGGAAGGCGGTGATCGGGTCTCCTACAGATAAACAATCCCGTATTTCCTCCTTCTTCTCCCAAAAATCTTCGACGCAGGAGAATCTCAACAGCAACACAACTGACTTGACCCTCGAGGGTCCAGATACTGTCGAACAGCCACCCATCAAGAAGCTGAGACTCGATGCCAAAACGTCACACGCCGATCAATGGCGTTTTGACAGTTCCAGAAAGACTTCTGTTGAGAGACCGACCGTGGCGGATGAAGACCAGAAGAGGAAGCGTCACGAGGATTTCAAGCGCATCCTGCTCGCGGAGAACAGTTGCTTTGCACGTCGAAGTTCTCACCAGGACCGGGGAACTCCACCATCCGAGGACGAGTCTGTTCAAGATCAAGATGATATTCCTGAGTCGGACGTCTCGGATGAAGCGTTCAAAAACCTCACAGAAATGTTCACTCACAAGCCTACCAAAGCCAAGGGTAAAGCGCGACGGGCACCTCTAGCCAAGGGTAAGAGAAGACCGGAAGAGGTTGGGTCCGGTGGAGAGCCATATACACGCGCCGAATTGCAGGTAAACTCGGCTCGTTCTTTGCCTGTTGCTTTATAACAACGTTTTCATCCCATCCTAGTCATTGAAATTCATCAAGGATTACCCCGGGGTGGTCTTGATGATCGAATTAGGATATAAATATTATTTTTACGAAGAAAGCGCTTCGGTATAATGCTTTTCTTTTTCTCACTAACAACCTTGTTTATTTCCTTGATCAGATCGCCAGCAAGGAACTCGGAATTGTTGCATACACCCGTCGTAATCTGCTAACAGCTTCAATCCCGGTCCACCGCCGTGATGTACACCTCAAGAAGTAAGTCATCTACTACCTCTCCCTCAGGGTGTCTTACACAGTATTAGGCTTCTCTCGCAAGGTTATAAAGTTGGAATCGTCCAACAAATGGAAACTGCAGCACTTAAAAAAGCCAGCGAAACTAGGAACGCGCTCTTTAAGAGAAGGCTGACTCACATGTACACGGCTACGACGTAAGATCGTCCTAGCCCCCGCTCTCTTGGGTGGTAACGAATATTTACAGTTATGTCGATGAGCTTGAATCAGCTGATGATTCGAATAAGCACACGTCTCCACCGCTTGCTTGCTTTTTGGAGGTTCCCACAAGTAGTGATGCCTCCGAGGGCCATGTATCGATAAGCATGGTCGCCATCACGCCCAGTACAGGAGATGTCGTCTGGGATGAATTTAACGGTGAGCTAAGGTACACTTATTTCCCTCCCTATTTCCTTTCTTATACGAAATGGACTAGACACTGTCATGCGTTCTGAACTTGAGGTCAGTCAGACTGGGCTTTTGAAAATTGATCTCACTTTAGAGATTTAGACTCGGCTTGTCCACACCCGACCTGCTGAGCTAGTGCTTCCTGAACAGGGTCTGAGTAAGCTCACTGAAAAAGTCTTGCGTCATTTTGCTGGGTCAATATTTCTATTATCCATCTTTGAAAAAACTGAAATTCTTTAAAGGACTATCCAAAATGGACAGAAAATACGTACTGAACGTTACAAGGATGAGATGGAATTCTCCGAAGCGTTCGACTTTGTGACAGAATTTTATTCGGAGAGGATCAAAGCGAATTCCAATGATTTGTCGATGGGTGAGTCGCCCCTCACATACGTGGAGAGTGATCGTCAGTGAGACTTTCCAGATGGAGTGCTCGGGGTCATTACCTGCCTCCCCCAACAAGTCGTAGTTACCCTGGCGCACGCCATTAACTACCTTTCGTCATTTCACATCGCGGATGCTTTCCTTGGCGCTAGGTTTTTCGCGAAGTTTGCAAACAGGACACACGTGCTTTTGAATGCCAATACGTTGGCCAATCTGTTCGTCCTGTAACCGTCGTTAAGGTCAAGTTTGACCAGGCATTGCAGGGAAGTATACCAAAACCAGACAGACTTCACCACCGCGGGGTCTTTGATGTGGGTACTTGATCGTACAACCACCAAATTCGGTGCAAGGTTGTTGAAGAGTTGGGTAGGTCGACCACTCACAGATAAGCGGTTAGTTAACTTTGGTTGCACTGGTACCATTGAATTGACACATGCTTTAGATTGCTCCAAGAAAGGATAGATGCTGTGGAAGAAATAATTATCAGTTCGTCAGACAAACTTGTCGCCCTTCGACAGGTCCTGAAGAAGTTGCCGGACCTTGCCAAGGGATTGTGTCGAATTCAGTACGGCAAGGTCTAATTTCCTCCACTCTTGGTCCTCGGTCGACTGGTTTAAACGCTCTTGTAGTGCTCTCCACAAGAACTTGCCATTTTGCTCCCTGCATTAAACAGAGTTGCCACGGCGTTCGATGGTTTCGACGAGAATTCCTTGGGTGACTTTCGCTCCAAAATATTGAACGAGATAGTCCTTTCATTACCGAAACTGAAGCTCCCTGTCCGGGAGTATTTGAGCGCAATTTCCCTCAAGAATGCTACCGAAGGAAAGAAGGAGTCCTTGTGGACTGACCCGGATAAATTTCCAATGCTCGCCGAATATGCATTGGTGAGTTCCCTCTGACTCGTTTACACATCGTTTTCTGAATTTTACTAGATGATTCAAACTGTAGAAACTGAGCTTGAAGAGGAATTGAAGCGAAGTATGATTCTTTGCCTCTTGATGTAATTCAGACACTGATCCAAGCGCAGTCCGTAGAATTCTTAGGATGCCGTCTCTTCAGTGGACCCATTTACTAGGGAATGAGGTACGTCATGTGTGCTCGTATATGGCATGGCCACAAATATCAGTTAGTTCGTTGTGGAAATCAAGAAGTCGGACAATCGAGACCCCCCGGTAAGCTGGGACTTGATATCAACGTAAACACCCATCTGCAAATGATGACAAAACATGATCTCATGGTCTATTCCAGTACAAAGTACTACCGGCGATATCACACGCCGGAGGTCAAAAAGCTGATTCAAGAACGGGCGAGGTATAAAGAGTTGCTCACTGCAGAAGCGAATAAAGTGTATAGCAGCTTTCTGGCCGACATCGCCCAATCCAACTACTCCATGCTACGAGATGCCATCAACAAGCTTGCGATCGCGGATTGTCTCCTCAGCCTTGCCCATATTGCTTTGCAAGATGGCTACGTTCGACCTGAGCTCACGGACGAAGACGTACTCAACATCATAGACGGTCGTCACCCGATGGTCGAAGCACTAAGACCCGACCCGTTCGTACCCAATTCTCTATCGATGGGCGACGAGTCCCCTCGCAGTGTCATCATAACAGGGCCGAATATGGGAGGCAAAAGTTCCGCGGTTCGAATGGTTGCCCTGATTGCTATTATGGCTCAAATTGGGTCATACGTTCCTGCCAGGGCCGCAAGGATTGGAATGTGTGACGGAATCATCACCCGGATGGGCGGTAGGCTTCCTATCACTTGCCATTTGAGTACATTGAACGATCTCCGCCCTTAGCGTCGGACGAGTTAGCGCGTGGGCGCTCTACGTTCATGGTTGAAATGACGGAGACGAACGAGATCCTAAAGACGGCGACGTCCAAGAGTCTCGTGATTCTGGACGAGCTTGGAAGAGGCACCTCGACCGCGGATGGCGTGCGTTCCCTTGCCTTGCTTAACCACAAAGTCGCTCATCCAGCTACAGATGGCGATCGCGGACGCAGTTCTTCAACACCTCGTGGAAAACGTCAAATGCAAGACGCTGTTCATCACGCATTATCCCCTCGTCGCGATCGATTTGGAGCGGCGGTTCCCAGACGACGTCCAGAACGTGCACATGGGATATACGACGGACAGCCATATCGATGGCAGGAGAGACGTGACGTTCCTCTACCGGTTGACCCAAGGCTTTGCTAAAGAGTCCTTTGGGGTAGAATGCGCTCGCCTTGCAGGCATTCCAGAGGAGATCCTTGTCGTGGCCACGGAGCGTTCCGAAGCGTGTCGGACTGCCATCGAGTCCCGCAGCAGGCTAAACAAGTGAGTCGCAGGCCACTCGAGATCTCTGTCGTCTCAAGTGTTTGTTTCTCAGAGCTCGGCGATGTGCTCAGCTTATCGAGCAATGTCTCTCAAAGAGTGACCCGGATGCACTACAGGCCCTCCGTGCGAGAATTGTACGTTGCCCAGAGGCGTAGAGAAGGGGAACCTGTGTACTCTTCCGCGCATCCATTGCCTTTACTGACCCGCAGGCCTGTAATTCTGCCTGTTCTTCCGAGCTAAACGCTGGGGTTGGTTCGTGCGTGCAGTATATAAAACAGGGTTGATTGTACAGACTGTACAGGAGCCTGGTTCCCCCAAGTCGAACCGACTCGAGGCAAGCAAACAACGTATGAAAGAGTCCACGTCGAATTAGAATGTCATAGTTTACTTTTTCTTTTGTTTCTTGCGATTGGATTTTTTCGTGGATTCCACCACCTCGTCCAATTCCGCCTTGCGTTTTTCCCCAACTGTCTGCTTGCGCTGGGCGGCAGCAGACTCTATCTGGCGGCACATGCCGAGCACCGACGACGACGACTTGAAGCGATCGCTCGACGACAGTCGGTTGTGAATCGCTTTCCACGCGGTCGGATCCCACACGTCGGCGATCGACGACTCTGCGGCTTTGCGGCTCTGGCGGATGCAGGACAAGACGAGCTTCAAGAGGTCCTTTACCTGGGCCGGCGAGGCGCCACGGTCGTCGTCGATGGAGAGCGTAATCAGGTCCAGTATAGCTTTCTGCAACGCCTTTTGGAACGTGGCGATCGCTGCCGGTTCTTCTTCCTGTGAGTCGACGAGGGGTCAGACAAAAAGAAAAAGAAAACACCCTGCACACGCTCACCTTGTTCGGCTGGCTCAGTATGACGTGCAATAGCTGAAACGCCTGACACCTCCGATACACATTGACCGCCCTGGACGACGCCTCGAGCACGTTCTCACGCAGCTTCCATCCCAAAGCGGGGAACCGTCGCGCCCAGTCCTGAAAGAAGCTAAACGCGAGTTGCGACGATTTGCGCGACACATAGTCGTCGAGCGACTCGCGGTAGACACCCACCGCGGCATCCGACGCGTCGACGGACACGAGCACTCTGCACAAGTAGATGCTCGCTTGGCTGAGCACGGCCAGAGCGTCGGACGCGTGCGCGTGCGAGCGCTGTGCGCGCTGGTGCACCTCGCGCAGCACCGTCTCCACCTCGTCTGGGGGTGCGGTCGCGGGTACGTCCTTGGACTTGGCGAGCCGGCTCTTGAGGATGCCGCTCGCCTTGTCCGACAGCTGGCGCTCGTCCATGCTGCTCTTGGTCGCGAGCTCAACGAGCGGTAGGACGAGCCGCACGTTGAGAGGGCTCCGGGGTTCCCGCTTGACAAAGATGTCGACGAGGTCGAGAACTCTGTTTTTGAAATGCGTGGCTTCTCGTTGGGCATCGATCCCTTTTGTGATACGTGTTTTCGTTTGAGTATTTTCCAAAGAAAAAAAGACGCCCCAAGGCCAACACACCTTTTTTAGATTTCCGTTCGTCCGTTTTGGTACGGAAAATTCCTGCGAGCGTCTCGTCGAGCGCCATCATTTGCTCGTCGTCCATGAGCTCGTCGTCCATGAGCTCTTCGTCAGAGTCGTCCTCTTCCGAGTCGTCTTTTCCAACGTCCGTCCCGCCCGCTTTGAGTGCGTCTTTTATTTTTTGGCGTACCTCGTCCGCAACCTCATCACCTCGCTCGGAGTCGCTCTCCCCTCCTGAGCTTTCCTCTTCCTCTTCCCCCCCGTCCTCTTCGTCGCTTTCGTCCTGATCACTAGCGCCACCACTACTCATCTCCTCGTCCTTTTCGACCAAGTCGCTCGGATTTCGCCGTTCCAATTGCTAGAGACACCACACGACGAAAAAGAAAGGTCAAGATAAAAATACGAAAAGCCGAGAACCAACTCACGCTCAGAATCAAATCGATGGCGCTCGCTTGTACGACACGCGTAGCGCGCGAAAAGGCCTCGTTGGCGACCGACCGCGAAAACGTGCTCGCGTTTTCCAACAAGCCAATGATCACGTCCACGAGAACGTCTATCGACGAAGGCTCGTCCTCCATCGACTGGGACATCGATTTCTTGGGCGATTTCTCGCTCGACAGCATTTTAGACGTTGCCTCGAGCGTGGACTGGACATGGGCAACAACAGTCGAGGCATGTTTGAGCGATGAACAAAAGGGTACATACCTCAAAACCCTCGAGACCGCCCGCCTCGCCACACCGGCACTGAAGCAGAAACGACGAGAGGACCAGTTCGAACCCTTTGGCGACCTCCCGTTTGTCATCGCGCATCTAAAAATCGCAACGCAACGAATTCAAATCTGGGGAAACGCGACAGGCAAAGGAGGACAAACATTTCTCAGTTGGCCAATCGCCTTGTGCGTCTTGGAGATGAGCGCTTGGACCCCCTCATCCACGTCTATCAATGGCTTGACGTGTTTGGCGTCCTTGTCCAACGAAGAAATGGTAGCGAGCGCCTTGGTTGTCCAAAACTCTCCGTCAGTGGCAATGCCCGCCTCCTTGTGCGTATGTTCGCCTGTCGCTTGCGTGAGCCGAATTGCGCACGGTGTCGATTGTGCACGGACCTTGCTTCACGACCGTAAGGAGAGCGTTGAGAACGCCCAGACAGCCGAGCAATCTCTCCCGACAATGCCGCTGAACAACCTCCGTGAACGGCGGCGAGGGGACTACACGCAACTAAGTCCATTGTCATTCGTAACCATACGCGCCAGTGAAACTTGTAAACACACCAAACGAATGGGACTGTTTTCAGACTTTTTGCCAACGACGAAAAGCCCACCGACGATGTAAAAATCGAGCACCGTCTGTATCCACTCGTCGTTTTTGGGAATCGAACCGTTGCGGACGAGCGCTGCAAACTGGTCTGCAATCCATATTCTCCGGGAATCGACCGCAGAATTCGCTTGCTCGAGCAAGGAGAAGACATAACTCTGGATGCCTGCACTGTCCATAACGGAGAGTATCGACTCGATCGTCTTCGTCCGAGTCAGTTTGTCAAACTGTCCACTTCCGTTGACGCCGGTCAATTGGAGAATCAGCGGAAATCCAAGCGACGGCGAGGCTTGAACGAGCGTCTGGACGTGCTTTGCCTGTCCCATACACGTCAACCCCCAGAAACGAACATCTCATTGAAACAAGACGTACCACGTCGAGCGAGATTTTGTGTAGATGACGGTCCTTGTTCGAAAGATGATTGATCCAAGACCGCATGAGATTTTTGGTAAACAACATGGGGAGCTCCGCAGGGCTAACCCGCGTCAGTGCTTTTTTAAACACTTGAAATCCCCAATACTTTCTTTCGGGAGAAGACGAAGGGGAGAAGAGAGACTCTGTCGTCCCTACGCATGAGACGCGAGACGATGAGAGCGAATGCATGTATTCTTACCGTCCACGACGATGCGAAAGAACTCGCTAAACGAACCCGGTGGAACGAGGTTTGAACCAGACGGAGGAAGCAGTCGATCGAACAAGAGGTCCCATACGACATGCAGCTGGGGCTTCCACGATCCAGAGCTCGCACTCGACCCGTTTTCGTCCTCTATCGCAGATTCCTAAACAACCCATTGAGCGACCCCCCACCATACACCACATGAACCGACCTTCAACACCCTCCCGAGCACCGTGAGATTATGAGGCGCAAACACGTTCCCGCCCTTGAACACGGGCGCAAACGTCCCCTCCCAGTCGTAATTGGGCGTCAGCGGCTGCAGCTTGAGCACCATCGCAACCTTGTCCGGCGTCCACCCACCGTCCTCGGCACCAAAAACAGCCCCGATCGTCCACTCGAGCGCTTCGGCCGTCCACGGCACCCGAGACGCCCGCACCACACCCACCGCCACCCCAATCGTCCACCACGCACTCTCCCTCAACCACGACTTTGCGCGACCAACGTCCAAAAGACACGTCACCACGGACGTGTACTCGAGGCTCGAGGACGACGGACGGACGAGCAAACCCGAGCGCACGACGGCCGTGATCCCAAACAAGCGTGCGAACAAGACGTCGCGCTCTTCCTGCCCGTTCATCGAGCCCTGTCGCTTGGTCGACTCGACGACGAGCGCTACGACCTGCGCACACGTGACGGTGTCGATCCGGGAGAGCAGCTGCGCGAAGACGATCAGCGGCTGTTACCGGGCATGAAGAGAGGGCACCTACTTCTGTCAGGGCGACGCTGAACCCGAGTCTGCTGCTTTCTCGGGGACTGGCGAGGCCTCGGACGAGGCGCCGTATCGAATAGGCCACGTCCTGCGAGTTGAGCGCGTCCAAGCCGTCGCCGCCTTCGTTGTCGGAGCCATCGGATTTCGACTGTGGGACATGGGCCGCCTGGAATTGTTCGAGGGCGCTGATGAGCTTGACGGACGCGTCGATGCGGTCTTTTTTCGAGTGCGAGGACAGCTTCCAGAACAAGGGGAGCGTCGTGGACATTGGTCACTTGGTGGTCGGACAATTTTTTTTTCGGCTTGTTATGCTCTGTTGAGGCTCGCTTCAGGGGCTATTTACATGTACCAGATCAATCGAAATGCATCCAATGTCCTCTTACCCCCGTCCGACACTTTACACAGTCCGCCCTCGGACCCATCGTCACCCGTTTCCGCCCAGACGACATCGGCATCACGTCCAACCTCGACGGCCTCGGCGACCCCTCCTCGCGCTCCGTCCGCCCCAACGTCGTCGTCGTCGTCGTCGTCTGCGAAAGCGCCTCGCCCTCCCCACCATCATGATACTCGGGCGTCACAAACAGTTGCGGAACAGACGGTGCATCCGACGGCGTCGCCGGAAACAAAAAGATCTCGGGCGGACAGGGGCGCCCCACCGACGACGTCGACGAAAACGACTCGGTCGAGGAAGACGACGACTCCGTCAGCACGCTAAACGGTGCCGGCGACAGTGCGGGCGCGGGAGTCGTCGTGATGTGGATCATGGGCAAGTGGCCCCGCGACGTCAGCCACGGTCGCGGGTGTACGTGTGCACGTAGTGTCTGCGAGCCCTCGTCGTCGACAGCCTGGTAGCCAGTTTGAGTACCGTCAGTCATACCAGGGACATTGGCTCACCATGTACTCGTCCCCGAGCCTGCTCTGCACTGCGCTAGTGGCACTCCCCTCGAGAACAGACGGAAACCCGACCGTGACCGAAAGCGGACTCGCAATCGAAAGCTCCCTCGCCTGTCTGACCCAGTCGTCCTGACTCCCCATCCGTCCATCAGGCGCGGTGGACGCCTGGCGGCGGACCCCCTCTACACCACTCACAACGGGGGCCAGCGTTAGTCGTTTCTGTAGAGAGAGAGACCCTCTGAGCATCACAGGCACGCGTCTAAACGCAACAAACGCACAGTCTGCCGTTCCTGCGAAGGCGATCCGGGCGAGCGCGGTCGCTTGGTGGTGCTGAATGCCGCGGCGGGGCGAAAGGTCGAGGACGAAAGCGAGGCGTGCATGTCTACTTCCATCGCTGCAAGGACCTAAAAAATGGTGCTAGAGTAGGTAGACGAGTGTGACGATGGAGGAGAGACGAAGTGCATGACAGCTTGGCTCGGGCGCACCGCTCTCCCGGCCACACTGTGACCGACATGCACAGCCATTCTGAGTCACCACTGGTATACTCGTACATGTTAGTTCTCTAGATGTGAATACATGGCCAAGATATACAACAAGCAATCGTACAAACATCTCTCTCTCTCGACGGGCTCATCCTTGCAACTGCAGGCCACCACGGGGCAACCTAGGCTCGCCAGGGAGGTAGAGCTCACCAGTCTCCTCCCTGAGCAAGTCGTTCAACCACGCGCCCTGCGGCTGAATCTTGATCCCACGGCTGGACATGACAGCGAGGTACATCCATGCCGCTGCGTTCCCAACCGTGCCGACCTCGTCCGACACATGCGTCGCCGCGTACTTGCTAACCTTGGCGTACAGCGCCTCGTCCGTGTACAGATCAAACAGGTGTTTTGCAACCGAATCGTTGTCGCCCGCGTCGACAAGGTATCCAGACTTGCCGTGCTCAATCTGGAGCGGAATACCACCCGTGCGAGACGCAACGACAGGTATACCAGCATGCAGTGCCTCGGAGACCTTGACTTCAAAGCCTTCACGCAGCGAGAGCTGGAGGGCAATCTTGGCGTTGGCCATGAGCGCGTTCAGGACTATTGTCGCAGCGAATCAGCACATCGACGACGACGAGTCGAAAATAAAACGTACGCTGATCGCTCGGTGGGAGCCTCA
Source organism: Austroboletus olivaceoglutinosus (assembly GCA_038093615.1). NCBI lineage: Eukaryota > Fungi > Basidiomycota > Agaricomycetes > Boletales > Boletaceae > Austroboletus > Austroboletus olivaceoglutinosus. The sequence goes on along the minus strand of JBBPSN010000017.1, from coordinate 23,972 downwards.
TGACAACAATGTCCTTGGAGTACTGCTTGTAGTCCTCGGAAACGACCAGGTTC
>JBBPSN010000016.1:74297-90507 GCA_038093615.1 Austroboletus olivaceoglutinosus | reverse complement strand
CATCGCACATGTGTCCGATCGTCACTACGGTACAGCCGCCTCTCAGACGGCGACGGATTGCGCGCAAAAAAACACCCCTGCCGCCGGCCAGAGACATCAAAGATCAGAATCTTTCACAGACTTGGACTCTTGTCTCGTTGCCTCCAGATTGTACTGCACGTTCTTTCGGTATTTGGTTGCCAAATCAGCGGCGACCTTGACAGAGGCATTGGCTCGGAGTATCTCCTTTAGGGCGAGAGTGAGGACAGTATCTGGTCGCTGCCTGGGGATGTACCTCGACACAATGGTTCAGCTCGAGGATCATCTCTGTACATGCAGACTGCGCGGCCATTAGACGAAGCAAAGGGTGACTAGAAGACGACTTGCAGCATTTTTTAGGATTCTTTCGAGTAACACTGCCTGCCGCTCTGCATGGGGGTTTTCCATCTTGACCGTCGGAGGACAACAGCAGCACAAGGCTGTATTTCATTACACCCGTACAAGGATAGATATGGTCTACTCGTAGCAATCCTCCCAAACCCTTGCAACAGATATAATCCCTTGTCGAATACAATCATGGCACGCAAGGCGTCGCAGCAGGATCACCCAACCTCGAGTTCACAACTCTACAATTACATATTTAACGCGGCAACGTCCCGACGCCCACTATCATAATTACTGATCCCAGACAGATCCAGCGGTGTCGGCCGGTGCCTGCTTTCCCCAGAAGGCGCTCTCTGCCTAGGTCCTGAGGGCCTACATGGACGAGGCGGTGCAGCCGTATCAGCGGGTATAAAAGCCCGCTCGGTCAATGGCATGGTCACCGTATGCATTCGTGGGAACTCAAAGGCACTTGGAGACAGCAACTTAAACTTGCCCTTGACCGGTTGTTGCATGATATCTGGTCGTGGCCAGTTGCCAAGTGGAGATGGCGAGGGCAAGGACTTGTTTTGGCTTGGCACGGGTCCCGAGGGGAGGCTTGAACTCAAGTATGTGATCGACGAGGCGAGGCCTCGTGGCAGGTCAAACTGGCTTAGCGGCGAAAGTACATCCCCCGTGGCTTCGGTGGAAGCAGGATGCGTGAGTGATGATGCCACTGGAGCAGCTGCTGAAGAGGAAACAGGGATGGCCGAGCGGAGAGTGGGCGAGCGGGGATCATCCATCGGCTCTGGTATCACAAACATTGGGGGAAAGGGTTCTATCTGATAGTCGCTACTGAGACCCGCATGGGAACGGAGAGTCTGGATTGTCTGCGGACGCCCAGGGTGAGGGGTAAACGTGTCTGCACTAAGAGTTTTTTTGAGTTGGGAAATCGTCAAGGGTGAACTGGATGCGTTTGAGGAATGTTGCTGCGTTACCGCCAAACGAAGGGCGCGAACGTCGGAACGCCAAATGTGCGGGTTCTCGTGGTGTTGAGAGGCGGCAAGGAAGACGAGAACCAGCAGATAAATGAGCACTGCGATTCACGTTAACGAACCACGGGAGCCGGAGGCATGGTATGACTGACATGTAATGGTGCTCATCCATGTAAATGCAAGGAGCAGGCGCTCCGACGTGCACAGGACATTCAAGTATGCGTAACCTAATCCCAAAGTCAGATTGTACCAGGCTCCGAGGTAGATCACCGTATACCTTGAACCGAACACGGTATGTCGGATTCGATTGCAATTAGAGCGGCACCACCAGCTACCGACACATTATAAATCTCGTACGTGCAAAAGGAACGATGGAAGGCGAACCAAGTTCCATGATCCAAAAGAGTGTTACCCACGTACACTCGAACCACACGCGAGTCGTGAGCGAGTTGACACATAGCAATTCGACGAAAATCCTGCCAGGGCCGGTCAACAAGATACCAGACGGAAACGTAAAACGCACAAGGAAAAGACCGAAAGGAGTGCAAATGCGCCCAGAGCGATGAGATAGATATCAACTTGTGCTGAGGGGCAAGGTTCTGCGTGGTAGTACAATCAGAGCGGCTACGACTCACCTGGTTGAGGGAAGGCTTGAACGAGACTGAAGTTCCAGACGGCGATGCTACACACAATGGCATTACATATTATGAAGAGGGCTAGCGGTTGTAATTGAGCGACAAGGAGGACAGGGTGGACGGAGCAGAAATACCAAGGACGATATATCGGGCAACCAGAAGACTGTTTACGCCTCTCAATGTCATTCCAGTGGCCAGCGGAGACTGCGAAGATCAAGAAACAAAGTCCGGGGTAGGGAAAAACGGAGGGGTGCCTGCAAAGACCCAGCTCTGCGGTGAACGTGATGGACGAGGACCTCTAGTCTGGGCTGTGCACTGAGGATGGCAACTTCCTTTCAATCATCATGCTGGCATCAGCGCTTGAACTACACCAAACTCGTCCAACGCAGCTATGCTTGTACGTACAAAACAAACAAGAATACGATACATTCACATCAGTACGAGGCACAAGTAATATAACAAGAGTTGAACGAGGTACAGCGTCCTTGCAATAATGTATACGTGTCATCAAAATACATGCGGCGAGTGGTGAGCCAGATCGATTTTACATGCACATCAAGGTGGGTCTCGTCCAGCACAGGCAGCGAGGGCTCGTTGCGTCATCGGTGGTGGGCGAGAAAACGTTTCGAATGCCCCCGACCGGTCCAGATAGATCGGCCTGTCCGCCGGAGTCGGCACATAGGATCTCACCTCTGCAGAGCAATCCATACGCAGTCGGTCTACAAGAGCGCCTACTGGCCGTGGAACGTGAGTAGAACTTCGCGAGAGTTTATCTAGTCGCCCAGTGAGTACGCTTATCCATTTTCGTGACTTATACGAACCAAAAAGACAACCAGCAAGACGAGCTACCCCGATCCGGACACCAACGACGCTGTCCTCGGCGAGTTTCTCGAGAGCTTGCCAATTACTTCGGTCTGCCAAATAGGTATCCACGTGAGAAGACGAGGCTAGTGCTTGCTGGCAGGCAATGAATCTGATGGATCCTTTTGAGTAACGTCCAATTCACCATTCAGGCTACGCACGTCATGCGTTTCCGAAATGAAGAAGCATAGGCCAGTTGCAGGATATCGTGCCGCAGTCGATCCAGAATGGTTCTCCACAGTGTGCCTTCTTGCTGCATGCGGGTGACCTAAACAGCCTTGAGGAAGCAAAAACATGATCAACTAGTAAACCTGCTCACCACCGATATCGAGGCCTCTCGCACGGCTCCAAACTCGTCTTCCAGTCCCCATTTGAGGAGTTGATGGACACGTTCTGGATAAGCCGGTGCGTCGGCAAGATCAGGGAGGACTCTAATGACACTTTCCCTGGCCCTCCAACTGTGTAGGCACCCTTCCTCCCACATGCTCACCAAACCAGAAAAGATAGTATCCCTCGCTTCCCCTTCTCCCAGCGCGCTGATAAACAATGGAAGGGCTTCAATGGCCTTGAACCGTATATCCCCATCCTCTGCACATCGCATCGCGTCCCACCAGACGTCGATAAGATCGCTCCGAGCGTTCTCTGGACCAATGACCATGGCCAGCTCGCCCAGGCTCGCTGCCAAAGTCCTTCGAACCTTCATCGACCTATTCCGAGATAGGGTAAGATATAAAGTGCGCAACTCTCCCCATCGGGCTCGACCCAATGTAAGCGCGACAGCGGGATAGTTAAATGCACATGCTAGTGGCCGAACAGGATCATCATATAATAAATCTAATTTAGACCGAGCTTCCTCGGGTCGTCAGTCTTGGCATGAGGAGCGCAAATGGTGTACCTCACCACAAGGGAGTGGGACCGGAAGACCAATAGTCATTGTCTGAGGAAATCGTGGATAATCTTCTTGGCGTCCGAGAAATAGCGAAAGGAGTTCATTTGGTGGACCATGTTCGTCTACGTGGAAGGAATACAAGACCTCGCCAAGGGCTTCGAGCACTCCAGAGCGAACAGCGAAGGATTCGTCCCGAGAAAGTGGCAAAACAGTCGAAAGAGCAACAGAACGCCGTAAGGCGGGACTGAGGCGGGAAAGGACAGCTGGCAGCGCAAACAGGGAGGAATGACGGACGTGCCAAATTGCATCTTTGCGCAGTGTTTCGAATAACGGAAGCTAAAGGAAAATTAAAAGCATCATTATAAATCGGGGCGTAAACAATACGCACAAGTGCCGACAGCACCAATTCTTCAGGTATTACTTTGGCGAGGGCTCCAAGTGCGAAGGAGGCTTCTCGTTTCACCCAGTATACTGGATCTTTTCCGGCTCGCTCAACTTCTCGTACAAGGGCGCGCTGCGTGTCTAATCGAAGAGAACCTGCCCGCCGGATTTTGATGAGGAGTAAATAAAATATCTCGTATGCAACATACCACCCGCCGCAACGGCAGCTATTAAACTCATACTGGACAACCGCCCTACAGCTGCTTGCTCCCCAGGGTCAATATCTTCATCTGCTTCTCCACCTTGTCGCGCGGATCGGTGATTCGACGAGGACATTCCATTTGGATGAAGAGGTTCGGCATCCACATGTAAATCTGCCACAAGTAATGTCTCTGTGCACGCTGGTTCGGATCGGGATCCCATACCGCGCATGGGTGAGAGATCACCACGCGATGGCTCTGGAGTGAGCTGGAACAACGGAACACAAGGCGATGGTGCAAAAAAACCTCCGGATGTAGTTGCAACAGGCGACGAGGGTGGCGACTCATGCGATGATGGATGCGGAAAGTATGGATTCACCGAGGCTTGCTCACTTGCTAAGCAACTAGAGGAAGATCGTTCTGGAAGTTCTCCAGCAGGCGTATGAGCGGTTGCGTCGTACCATATCTCTGCACCATCATCTTCCTCGACTGGTGCATCTAGGCGCCCAATCCCAATGACGAGCTGATGTATGAGTTCTTCTTCAAAAATTTGTCTTTGTGATCGGCCAAACAGCCCGTAATTATCATCGGAAGGAGAGGCATTCGTGGAGCCAAGTTCTTCTGCGTTGTCTGCTTTCCGAATCCGACCGAGCAAATCGACGACAGCACATCTAGCTGGACCACTGACCATGCCGTTGGGACTGAGGAGAAGCGTTCCGAGAATAGGAGTAAATGCCTGCGCGGATATCAAGGTTAGGTCACTACCGTCCCGTTGCCAGGAGACCGGCATAATTCCAGGATCTGGAGGATCATCTACGAGAAGACAATGCTGGGTCTCATGTCAGTCAGACACATGAATAACATGGGTGTGTTGGCATACGGTTAGAAACCACCACACTATCTGGACTAGCTCAGAGGCGAGTGCTTCCTTTACGGCTTCGTCTGAAAAAGACCGAGTCAGACGTCGATGCAAGAGTCGAGTATGCGAGTACCTTCGTCCATCGCCAAGCTTGGAAGAAGAGGCAGAACATACTCTGCTGCTTCGAGGGGCGTCACGTTGGCGAGAAATGAGGGAAGAGCATGCGAAATGAAGACGCTGTGATACGGATGTGAACGTGCACCAATAGTTACGTATATATCGCTATGCGTACCGGTGATGTGCAGATCTACTGCGAGAAAAAAGGTATATCTTTTCAAGAGTGCTTAGACCTTCGTCATCTAATGTGAAGTCCAACGCCAGGTCTGAGGCAACGAATGCTTCTGAAGGAATAGTCTCAATATCGTAAGCAGGCTGAAGAGGGGTGTTGATGTAGAGTGGAGAGGGAGGTGGAACCGAAGTAGCGACCTGTTCTATGGAGACCAAGGGTGCGTCGTTGGGAGGATTCTCCTGCTGCGGAGAGGTGAGGGGGGTGGAGGGAGCAGTGTAGAAATGGAGTGGCGGGGAGGAGGGGGGAGAATCAAGCAGATTATCGCGGGGGGACGGGGAAGGATGGGGAGAGGGAGCAAATGGGGTCAACGCCTGGGGGGCGACCAGGTTTATGTGAGAAGGAACGGCGGTTGACCTCGGAGAGGCGGGAAGATCTGGGGGGCCCTCGGAAGCAGGGCTGGAATGCTGAATCTGGACAAACGACACTGCGTGACCCATTGTGTCAGAGAGAGCAGAAGAAAAAGACGAGAGACGGACTTGTGGAAGCCGCTTTAAAGACTTCGGGGAAGAATAGGGCGGGGGGAGAAGAATGGGGGACACGAGGAGGACGGGAGGGTGGGGAATCAGGAAGGGTAGGGGAAGGTGACGCAAGGCAAGTGTGAGTATCAAATGGAGCACGAGTCCGACTTTGACTGCACGGGACACAACATCACTGTACGACAGGGCGGACGGCGAGGAGGGCTGCGTCGGGAACGTGCACGACGGCGAGGACAAGCGTTATCGGTCTTCACGGGCGTTCCGAGCGAGGACGCGGCGGACGTTGCGGCGCGTTCCGGCGGGGTCCAGATTCGGGGAGGTATGATGTCATCGTGCACAAGGCACATATCCTGACGTCAGCGACACTTTGATATTTGTAATTTCTAATAGCAAACACTAGTCACACTCCGTCACACAATCCGTCATAGGGTTCCCCGGACGGCCTTGTCCATGCACTCCGCAAAGTACTCGACGTTGCCCGTGTTCAGCCCCGCCATCGATATCCTCCCGTTCGTCGTCATGTACACATGTCCCCGGTCAATCAGCGCCTGCGCCTGCTCCGCGTTCACCCCCGTAAAGCTGCACACCGATCAGTACCCCGCCCTCGCCACCATCAGACAACGCACCTAAACATCCCAATCTGGCTTGTGATGTGCTCCCACTTGCCCGGCGTCTTGTGCACTTCCGCCAGCAGTCGGTACAGCTCCGCCCTCATAGAAATTATCCGATGTGCCATCGTCTTGATATCCCGTTTCCAGTCTTCAAGTAACTCAGCGTCGTTCATTATCAGCGCCATCTGCACACGTATTCAGCCCCCCGCATCCCCAAAAGTAACAATACTCTCACCAGCCGCGCTCCGTACGAGGGTGGATTACTAATCTCGCTCCGCTGCAACACAGACAGCTGGCTCGTCACCCGAGCGGCAGTATCCGCATTCGGAGATACAATGTGGAGCGCTCCAACGCGCTCGCCGTACAATCCGGCGTTCTTTGCAAAACTCTGATAAATCATCTACGTCAACATTGCATCCGTCGGCGCAACACGCATCCCATACCTGGCATATGAGCATCGGGATCTTCCTCTCGACGAAGTACCTCACAGCCCACGCATCATTTTCCAGGTCTCCGCTCGCAAAACCTTGATAAGCGCAGTCGAAAAACGCGTAATGGTGCTTGGCAACCATCAAATCTGCCAATTCCTTCCACTGATCCCTGGTCGGATCCACCCCAGTAGGGTTGTGTGCACAGGCGTGTAACAAAATCACCGAACGTGGTGGCGCATTCTCCAGAGCCGATTTGAAACCTCGGAGGTCAAGTCCGATGGTGCGCGGATCATAGTACGGGTATGTGACAGGGGTAATACCAACATTCCTGAAAAGAGCAAAATGGTTGACTGGCACCGACTTGAGCGATGTCCAAGAGACTGATGCAATATCGGCTTACTCCATGTGGGATCGCTCAAAAATATTTGTTTCTCTCCGGTGAAGTTGTAATATCTACTGAAGAACAAACCCGCCAGGTGGTTTGCTCCTGTTCCGGAAATAGTTTGCGCGCTTGCAACACGTTTCTCGGCAATGGCAAGCGAGTCCGAGCCGAGAATTAGTTTTGCAGCTGCCGAGGTGAACTCGGGCAAACCTGTAATCGGCAGATATTCGTGGTTGTAAAGGGGGTTATTCAACACTATTTCGGTCGCCTACAAGCCAGTAATGATGAGCGAACGAGTGGTGCACGTCATCAAGACGCACCTTTTTGATGACGGGAAGTACCCATGGCTTCCCATCGTTATCTCTGTAGGCACCTACGCCGAGATTGACCTTGTTCGGGTATGGGTCGACCGCGTACGCGGCCGTGAGCTTGAAGATGCTGTCATCGCGATGAGGTCTAGTTTGGAGAGAGAGAGTTCGACGGACAGACGCACCTGTCTGGTGGGGCGAGAGGGACGTTTTGCCAAAGTTCTGTGAGACGGATGAGTCATGGTCATGACGGTCGGATCAAGACTGACCGCCAGACATGATGGTTTGACCCGAGAGGTGTTGACGGATTTGATGGAGCCTGGAGGCCATGGTCAGTGCGATGGATAGCGATGAAAAGGGAGGAGAAAGCCCGATTCCAATGCAGACGTAGTGCGATGGAGAGTCGCATGTGATTCGGCCAGTGGAGGACGATCGAAAATCAAACGGGACGCACCGGATAGTACAGTACGGTGAGGGAAGGAGGAGATAAGGAAGTAGCAGGGCCGAGTCGGACTGATTAGTTCATTATAAGCCGCATCGATGCGGAGAGAAGTCGTCTTTAAGAAAACAGCCCTACAACCGGTTTTTGGGCAGTTAGCTTGCCCCGACTCTGCCCGACCACGCCAACATCCTTAGATATACTGCTCCGTTCAAGGGCCGCACCTTCTCACGGACGAATACCATCCCTGGAGTACAGCGGAAGGCCGAAATCAGATCGGGCATAGTGTAAAGTGATGCTCAATTAAGCAAGGTTCCAAACGACAACAACAGACAAAGGTGAGTCCATGCAACAAGCGATCTAGCGTGCTGTAACGATAAGGGTGTCACTGAAATAATGGCGGAAGCGAGTTATGTACTAATGAGGAGGTGATAAATAATAATGCAAGCGTCATCGTCACGTTGGTACCGCGTGTGGAAAGGGGGAGACCATGCCACCAGAGGGTCATGCTGTCGCCATCTTAGAGGCCACAGTTCGTTCGCTCTCGAGTTTGGCCTTGTTCCGCTCAAAGGCTTGCTGCCGGCAGTCCTCGAGTTTGTTGCAATTGTGGTGCTCCGGTAAACGGTGCTGGGGAGAGGGATGAGTCAAACGACAGCAGGACATGGATCGGATACTGACAGCACCACAAAATTCAGTACGACAGTGGGGGCACTGTCCGACGATGCGGAGAGCGGCAGAGTTGCAGGGAGTCTCGGCTTGGAGTTGGCAGCGCTTCTTGGCGGGCATGATGTATGATATGAGGACGGAGAGAGTTGCGTGTGGATGCGAGCAGGCAAGTGTTGAGGAAGAGGAGGAGAAGGAGGCGAGTGGTCTTATTAAAGGTCTGGGGACGCGTCAGCCATACGTTTTGGACATGTGCACAGCCACTTGTCGTGTGACCCGGTTACCGGCTATGCGTTCAAGGGATTGGGTATGGGCCTATATCTTGATGGAACCACTCCAGATCTCAATGCCTTGCCACTCGGATGCATCCCAGCGTACGCCAGCTCGCTCGAGCGCTTTGCGAACCTTTTTGGCTGGCAAGCGGGTCAAGGGTGCCGGCGCACATGCGAGGGCGGCGTCGATGAACCGTGGGTCGCGACGCTCGAGCGCCAGGAAGAAGAGAGGTGGTTTGCGCGGGTCGGTGTCACGGCCGGCTGCAGCCAGGGCCCGCACTGTGCGGAAAAAGGGTTGGACGAGGGAAGGATCATAGAGGGTATCGCTGGATATAATTAGATCGAAAGGAGGTCTAAGCAAATCCTCGTCGTCTCCATTCGCTCCGCAATTGTCGGGGGCATCGCCATCAGGAGTTACACGCATAGGGTCGCTCCAGAGCCATCTGTCAGTGTCGACGGTCCAGTCCAATTCGCGGACCTGGATGGAGCCAGCTGTGGGGGGAAGATGCAGCAGATTCGCAGCGATGTTGCGCCTCAGTACGGAATTGCACACATGCGGAGTGTCGGTGGCAAGGACGTCATATCCGAGCGCGCCCAACACGAGGCTATTGCCAGGGCCAGGAAGGATGTCCGTGGATCACAATAATCACGTACACGATGCACACACGATCACCAAGGATTATTGAGGGGGGGAGGACATACGCACGCTGTGAGGCCCACGCCGCTGCCCAGCTCCACGGCCCGCGGACGTCGCTGGGAGGGTTTGAGATGGGAGGAAAGATAGACAGAGAGGACCTGGGCGGCGAGCCAGAGGGCGGTGCCGTTGCTGTGTCCGTCGTCGGACTGGAGGAGGTGGAAGGGCGGGTATGAGAGGAGGGGGATATGTTTGGTGCGATGGGCGGGGAGGGGTAGGGACATGAAATGTTGAATTTTATTTGTTGGTTGGGTTGATTCGCAGCTGTGAGGTGCGGCGGAAATGACCTAGCAAGTCCTCTCTCATCTCCCCCCATCATGAAGGCCTTCCTCAACAGGCTCAACCGTGGCCTGTCCAAAGAGCCAAAGGACAAGGACAAGGACAAGGAAAAGGACAAGGAAAAGGAAAAGGAAAAGGACTCCCTCGTCGTCCGCGACCGCAGCGAAACCAACACGGTCAGCTCGTCCACCACCTCGAACACCCACTCCCCAAACGCAACACCCCGCTCCCGCGAGAGAAAGGAGCTCCTCCAACTCCCCCCCCTCCCCGAATGGCCCCCGTCCCATCCCCACCGTATCTCTCATGTCCCTAGCATCGCTCCCTCTCAGATGCAGAGGTCCATCAGTGCCAGTACCACAGGTACCAATGCCGGCACTCCGTCCTCTCTAGCCTCCACCAAGCCCTTGCCCGACCTCTCTACCCGTCCCCTCCCCCCCATCGAGGAGCCAAGCGATGCCGACAACGACAGTGGCGTCGGTCTTCCCGCGTCGTCCCCCGTGGCCCACCCCGCGGATCCCTCAGAACCCCCGTCCAAGTCCGTCGCGCGCAAGGCCACCGAGTCCGCAGTCAGCTCAGAAATACAGAAAAAAGTAGCCTTCATCTCACCCCCTCCGACCCCTCCAGGACCCTCAACCTCACAGCCCCTTCCCGATACAAACACTGGCCCCACTATCTCCGGATCACCTTCTCAAGTGCCTGCGGCTGTTCCCCTCAAAACTACTGTCTCACGCTTCCAGGCTGCACATGCCAAGGACACGCGTGGCTCGACATCAACTGCTGCCTCGTCCTCACGTACAGACTTGACTTCCAAACCGACCACGACAAACACATCCTCCTCTACCGCTGTTTCCCTGCCCCCCCTCTCTCTCCCGAGCATCAAGGCAACCTCAACCCGCACCGCAATTTCGCCTTATCCTGGTTCTGTACGTTCTGGAACTCCTTATTCTCAAATGTCGAATGCCAGCACGCGGATCCTCGCCGTCTCCTCGTGGAGCGAGGGTGCAGAGGAGGATCTTGTCAGCAATCTTGGCCCGCGCGAGCGCACAAGACAAGAAGTCCTCTGGGAGATCGTAGCTAGCGAGGAACGGTATGTGTCTTTTTTACCCAATATCTAAGCGTCGTCCCTTGACATGCGCGACCCAGATACGTCAATGATCTCCAAAGAATGAAGGAAACTTTCATCGAACCGCTCCTCCACCCCTTTGCTTCACCGCCCCCTACTTCGCCATTGCCGTACGACTATGATGATTACATTTCTCCCACTCCCCGGGTCGAGTCCCCACTCGAATCCATCGAGGTACTTCCCATTGCTGCTCGTTTCATGTCTCCCACTGGCTTCCGCTCCGACGGTACGTCCGGTGTCAACCCCGAAACCAAGTCTCTGGCCCCCACCACACCAAATATTGATGATGAATCGGCCGAATCCGAAATGGAGGACGATCATCTTCCGAGCTTGCAAGCCAACCGCGCGAATGTGTCTGCGAAGCACAGCCACCCTCGTTCGCCGTATCGTGCAGGCTCCGCTTTGGCTGTAAAGAGTAGTAAAGCCAAAGAATCGGTACCTTTCCCTTCGCGGTCTCATGGGTCGCTCCCCCCAGTTCACCGCATGAACCAGGTCAACGCATCGTCGCAATCGCTCGGACGCCAGTCTGAGTATGAGCGGGAACGCGATCGCGACAAGGATCGGGAACGCAAGGACAGCGCAAAGACGACGCCAACGGTTCACAGCCGCCTTCTCCGCAAGCCTAAGCGATCACAAACTCAGCCCGATGGATCATTGCACGGTGCTGTCCCTCCGCACCTCCTTCCTGAAGACCTGCGTGTATGCCTGGAAGTCATTGAGAGTGGCGTCCTTGACGGACATGTCAAACTCAGCGAAGGGTTGAGAAAGCGGTACGAGGAACAGTATCCCCTCGTCCGGTCGCTCGCAGATGTCTTTGTATCAAACGTAGGTACTCATTGTTGCAGTGAAGCACTCGCTAATTCGCCTCAGTCCCACATCTTCCAAGGTTATGCTACTTACGTTTTGCATCTCGAACGTGCTCTCGAACAGGTAGATAATGCTCTTTCCTTGGCTAATGCAGCCAAGAAGCCCAAGAATCAGGACGCTGCGGAATGGTTCAAAGTGTGCAAGTCCCTGCAGCGACTAGAAGAGCTGGCTGCCGACAAGGGCGAGACTGGTCTCGCAATTTCATTGTCAAAACCCTTCCAACGTCTACTCAAATACCCCCTTCTCTTCCAGAATCTTCTCTTCCACACCGATCCCAGCACGTTTGAATACGAGAGCACCCTCCAAATGGTCGCTGAGGTAGAGACAATTGTGCGTAGCATCGAGGATGAGAAGATCCAGAAAGAGGACCGAGATAAGACGAGGGATGTCTTTGCTCGCATCGAGGGTCTTGACAAGGTGAAGCAGCTGGCAATCCCAAAACCGTCTCGACTGCTCCTAGAAGAAAGGCAACTTATCCTCAATCGTGAAGGATCACCCAAGGGATCAAGTCCTCCACCAGTGATGGCTACGAAGAATGTCAAGGGCAAAACCTCTTTCCGACGGCTGAGCGATGTTCTTGGCGCAGGTTCCGGTTTGGGAGGCAGGAAGGACCTGTGGCTGGTGGCCTTCAATGATGTCGTGCTGAGGTGTCAACGGACCGGGACCACATCGTTACCACTGGTATCCGGTACAAACTCGCGCACGAATTCTTTGCCAGAGATGCAAGGCAAGTCAAAGTATGCAACGTCTGGACGTCGAAACTCGCATACGAAGCCGCGGAACTTGTACAAGTTTATCAAGGTATGTGGTTTGTGAAGTTCCCGCTGTAAGTTTACGCATGATTCTCACAGATCGAAACGTGGGCGATTGGAGACGTGATTCAACCGAAAGAAGGCGTTGTGTCTATGGAAGAGTGAGGTCGCCGTCATGCATCCGTCGCCACATCTGACTTTGCTTTCAGCGTTGTTCGTTCCAAGGCGCAGGCACATTCGACCCATAAACCAAGAATCGTTCCACTTCCTGATGACGACGAGGATGGCGATGACTCGGACGATTCGGATAAGAAGAGCAAGATGAGCTTCTCTTACTGGGGCGCTGACAAGATCACACTCCAGAAGCCCGTGTTGAAACCGAAACAACACACCATCGGTGGGTCCACCCGACGCGTGTCTCCAGGCGGGACTTCGTATGCCCGGGAATCTTCTGCCAACGCCAAGTTTGGCACTCGCCTCGTGTCTGGTGATCAAGTTTCACCCGCCATGCGACCTGCAAGCAGGAAAACGCAAGCGATTCCGAGTTCCAAGACGCGTGTCCAACCATTGGATGACAGTCAGTCTGTCAAGGCAACCGTGACTCGTCCTGCATGGGACACGAGCACGCGTGGTGGGTTGCCTTCGAAGCGGCCTCGCCAGACCTCTCAATCGAGTGGAGCCACTCGTGCCACTGTCACAGCTGTGAATAATCATAACCCTCAGCTCTCTCCCGTTGCATCGGAAGACTCGGGGGTAGGCTTATACCGACAAATCGTTGCTCAGGATCCCTCGTTGGTTCAATGAAGTACTACTCTTTTTCGCTCCTTTTTTTTTTGCTGTCATTGGTAGACCCCACCCGCCCTCTTTAATAATCGAGTTACGTTACATTCATCCACTGCGTTCTTGATCTCACAATGCACACACTCTCGCTTATTCCACTGCTCTCTTCCCTGCATCATGACTGACACATTCCCTTGGCGCACTTTTACTATGAATCGGTACCCAAATGTTTGACGATACCTTATCACTCTCGTTGAGGTTTCCCTAACCACTTGTTTCTCTTTCTTTATCGCATTCTCTATTTGCGGAACACACAGTGACACTCTTATCCAAACCAACTCTCTTGATACCAGCCTCGCTGGCGCGGTTACAACATTCTTCACAACCTTCAATATGTACACTAATATCAAACGTGTTCTCAGTTCTCCTCGTACGCCGCGTTGTGGATGCTGACGCTACGTCCGCTAGGGTCTGATGCGCAGCCCCAATCACCACGCGGTATCCAGCTGGCAGAAAAGTGACATTAGACACGTGAAACCTTGACGATAAGTTACGCACCGTACGGCTGTCTCGGCCGCGGCATCGGACGGGAAGTGAGCTAGAGGGAACATGAGGCACCGGCCAAGATTAGGGCGCGAGACGCGGTACCTTCAAAGATCTCACGAATAAAGTAGGCTTCTTTGGTATCGGGCGTGTCCACAGACCAGCGCTCGGCTCGCTGGGCAAAGGCTTCGTCCGAGACGACGGCAGCGGCGTGATCCTTGATTCTGTGGATTGCTTAGACACACGGGGGCATGTTGCGTTATCAAAACACTTACCCGTCAATCCACGAGTACCCGACACCGTCCGAGAACTGTTCTTTCTGGCGCCACAGAATCGACTTGGGTAGGTAAGGCTTATAGGTAACCGATCAATTATGGAATTTTTATATTCTGGCGGACGTGACACACCTTGCCGTCCGGAGAACAATCAAAGGCCTTGCGCAAAATGTACTGGGATGATGTCAATCCTCGGTCTTGGCTGACAGAGTGACGATATACCGACCTTTTCCATCTTCGGACGCCCATCTTCATCGAATTGCTGTGAGGAACCCTTGGAAAACATCTTTTCCTTCGGATCAACGTTCATCGCAACTTCTAGGAAATTCTTGTCAAGGAAAGGCACGCGTGCCTCGAGTCCCCATGCCATGGTCGACCTGTGAAAAATCAATTTTGTGTGTCGACGAACGATGGAGGGATGCTCACTTGTTGGCACGGAGACAGTCCGCCGTGTGGAGGTTCTTGACTCGGCGTACACATTCTTGATGGAAAGACTTGCTGTCGGGCGCGGCGTGGAAATACAGGTATCCTGTCAAGGAAAGACGGATCAGGTCCTTTGGACTTATCCAGCCCCACATGACGCAACCATGCCGTACCTCCCAAGATCTCATCGCTGCCCTCACCGCTCAATACCATTTTCACGCCCATAGCCTTGATCTTGCGGCTGAGGAGATACATGGGCGTGCTTGCCCGAACGGTCGTCACGTCATACGTCTCTAGATGGTAAATGACCTCTGGAATGGCGTCCAGTCCTTCCTGCACAGTAAAAACGAATTCGTGATGAGTGGTGCCCAGAAAGCGTGCCGCGCTCTTTGCCGCAGCAAGATCGGGGGCATTTTCCAATCCGATCGAGAACGAGTGTAGTTGGGGCCAAGTGGCGAGCGCTGTTCAGTCGAACAGTTGTAAACACCGGAGAGCTCCCGGAAACGGATTACTCACGTTGGTCGGTCACAGGGCTCCGTATCGGCGATGGAGACCCGCTGCCAGCATTGGCCAGCCTACGCTTACGAGCGTCCAACTGCGCTTGCTCGAGCTTTATGGTCTCCCGTGCAGCAATGGCAGCGATCAAGCTGCTGTCCAAGCCGCCGCTCAACAAGACGCCATAAGGCACCTCGGACATCAACCGTTTTCGGACGGCGGCTTCAAGGGTTTGGCGAATCAAGGTAAAGTCGACGGGCGTGGTGGGAGCAAGGGCGTTCTCTTGGTCGCCGCTGAGCCACGAGGGATGATAGTAGCGCGTTGTGGAGTTGTCCCGGCTGTCATATACGTGACCAGGAGGGAAGGAAATGATTTTGTCGCATTCATTCTGGAGGGCCTTGAGTTCGGACGCAAAGTAGGTTACGTTTGGTTGCTTTGAGCTCCAGCCCTGGTAAAGAGTAGTGATACCGACGGGATCCCGGGCAGCAATGATCCTTGATGGTGTCACGGATTCGTCCAAAAGGACAAAGGCAAACATGCCATCAAGGACTGCGGGGACGTTCCTGTCATGTTTCTGATACTAGAAAAGCACGCACGTGTGAGCTGAGGCACGGAAAGAAGGGGCGATCGGGACGTACCAAGGGCAAAATGACCTCGCAATCGGAGCGCGTCTTGAATTTGGCGGCAGGCTCGAGGCTCGCCCTCAGGTAAAGATGGTTGTAAATTTCACCGTTGACGGCGAGGATGACCTTGCCGTCCTCGCTCACGAGTGGTTGAGCACCAGAATCTGTGTAGGTGTTAGATCGGCCAAGATTGGCATGCAGATCAGACACGAACCGACACCGACGATGGCAAGACGTTCGTGGCAGAGGATAGCATCCTTACCGAC
>JBBPSN010000016.1:49644-69303 GCA_038093615.1 Austroboletus olivaceoglutinosus | reverse complement strand
GTGCGGGCGAGGGTGGATGGTGCGAGGCGTGTGGAAGGTCTCCTGGATGCATTGAGGACGGTCCTGGCGATGTGGGACGTCCTGCGCATCGTTGGCGGCAGGCTCGCTGTATCTGGCGGCGACGAGGGAGTCTTGTTTTTCCGCGTTAATTTTCTCACGGTTCTCCGGTTTCCGTGGTCAGGAGCAGCGCAATTCTTCTACTACACCACACCTTCACAATGAGCCGCGACAGACTCGCAGCACTCAGGGTAGGTAACGCTGATGAGCACCGTCACCGTCACTGACTCCCCTCGCAGGCCCAGAGGCAGTTCGAGGATCCGCACGTCCCAATCGAAATGCAGCGCATCCCCCCGCCTGCATCCCAGCCTTCCAACGGCACACTGAACGAGGCCCATGATGCGTCCTCCATGTCTGCATTTTATGCCGAGGTCCGTACTTTGCCACCCTCGCCACGTCCATTTTACGGACTAAAACTCGCAGACCACCTCCATTCAAGACGCCATCGTCGAGTTTAGTGCAAATGTCACAGCTATTGCGGATCTGCATGCGCGTTCCCTGAACGCACTCTCCGACGAAGACACTGCAGCCAACCATTCGCGACTCGCCGATCTCACAGAGTCTACTCGTGCACTCAGCAACGCTCTCTCTAAACGTATCAAGGGACTGCAAGTCCAACCAGCAGGTGTCAGTAGGCAAGACGCCGAGATTAGGAAAAACAGAGTACGTCTTTGCTTTACGAATCACGGTCGTGTGACTGAAGCCGGATTGCAGATTACACTAGTACACGGAAAATTTGTCGAGACACTCCAGAGATATCAAAATGTCGAGCAGCAGTATCGACAGAGGTACAGAGATCGTGTAGAACGACAGATTAAAATCGGTGATTCTCTTTTCTCCGCTTGCCACCACAGCTGCTTTAACTCGCTCCTTGAACGCAGTTAAACCCGATGCAACTGCAGAAGAGGTATCTGCCGTCGTGAGCGACACTCAGGCTAGCAGCAATGCAATTTTCCTACAAGCTGTAGGTGATGCATGTGTTCATTTTTCGTTGTCATACTCATCGTCTCCACGTAGATCTCGTCCTCCACCCGCTATGGTGAATCGAGGCAAGCATACCGTGAAGTACAAGAGCGACATCAAGACATTCAACAAATTGAAGTCACGCTAGCAGAACTTGCACAGTTATTCAATGATGTTCGCTTCTTCTGCCTCGAAATGCACCGCATGCTGATTGTTCGGATGCAGATGGCTGTGTTAATTGCCCAGCACGACGAACAAATCGCCGCCGTCGAAACCAAGGCTATCGGTGTCGAAGAAGATACTAGGAAAGGGTAGGTAACCCTCTCATCGCTGGATTAGCGCTGATGACGGCAAACCAGGATTGGCGAGGTGGATGTAGCAATAAAGCACGCACGATCTGCCCGACGGATGCGATGGATATGTTTCATTATCACCGTGATTGTGATTTTGGCTGCGGTCGGTATAGGTGTGGGAGTCTACTTTGCAGAGCATCCCCCAAAGAGCTCCAAGTGAGTGAGGATGAGGGTTGTGTTCCTCTTCTTTTTTATTATTATCCACCTTGATACCCCGTGCGTAGTACTTTCTACTACTGTAGTCGAATGTAGCGACGTGCTCCTAATATGAGTCTGGCTGACGTGATGTGTTCGTGTTTTCTCCGCATCATTTACACTGGCTGAACTTTTCAATATTCCACTCGTCCTCACCGCTAACAACGATGAGCAGAAATTCAAACGGTTCAGCTCATGCCTCCGACACTACCCGCAAGCCTCGCAGACGAGACTCTTTCCGACACGTCGATGCCAAATTTGCCGTCGATTTGGCTACCGCCCAGACGTATTCTGAAAACGTCTTTCTCTTCATCCCAAACATCATCGGTGAGAAGCCCTTCCCCTCGTTCGATCGTCGCCCCGTGCAGTCGACCATCGTCCTGAGCCATGTCTTGCCCACAGGCTACACTCGAATCATTCTCGCCGGACTCTCACTCCATTTCATGAGCTATCACCCTAAATACAGCACCCTCGCATACTGCATATCGTGCCTTCTCGACGCCGTCGATGGTCAAGCTGCCCGGGCGCTCGGGCAAACATCAAAGTTTGGCGCTGTGTTGGACATGGTGACCGATAGGTGCGTACCACACGTTTTTCCACCACGACGATACCAGCTCATGTTCGAAAGATGTACCACATCGTGCCTTCTCTGCTATCTCTCCTCTGTATACCCAGATTTCGCACTTTTCTTTCAATTCCTCATTGCGCTCGATTTCTCAAGCCACTATATGCACATGTATAGGTGGGCGTCGTATCTAACACCTGTTGGTTCTGCTGATCCATCTTCTGCAACAGTTCCCTTGTAACAGGGTCCCGGAGCCACAAACTCGTGACAAGCGATGTCAGCCGTATCCTGTGGTATTATTACAACGACTCGGTGCGTTTTCAGCCCCTATGTTACACGCGACTCCTAAATAATGGTGGATAGCGCACTCTATTCTTCATGTGTGCCGGCAATGAAATGTTCTTCGTCTCCCTCTATCTCATGAAATGGATACACACTCCTATCTCCGACTCTATCTTGTTCGACACCTCCCCGTTTTTCGCTTATCTGATGTCTTTCACGTGGCCTCAGGTGTTGGCGCTGGTGTCTTTCCCCGTATGCTTGGCCAAGAACGTTATCAACCTCGTTCAGCTTTGGAAGGCAAGTAAAATCCTGGTAGGGGTAGACCTGGCCGAGAGGGCTGCCGCACGCGAAAAAGCTCAATAAAGGGTGCACCATTGGGGTTGAATAGAGGACTGGTGACCTAATCATATCTAGACCGGGAGAAGACTTGCACTGGACGGGACGCTATGGCAACTTTACTTGCGCAAT
The DNA here is from genome assembly GCA_038093615.1 of Austroboletus olivaceoglutinosus. Lineage (NCBI taxonomy): Eukaryota > Fungi > Basidiomycota > Agaricomycetes > Boletales > Boletaceae > Austroboletus > Austroboletus olivaceoglutinosus. The sequence goes on along the minus strand of JBBPSN010000016.1, from coordinate 66,420 downwards.
TTGTAACTATCACCAAGCTTCTCCATTTTAAAACGGTCGGTACTCGCACCACCCACGAACCTACCGTATTTATGTTCGTTATCCGAATATTTAATGCGGGTCGTTGCAAAATGGTGTACTCGGAGCATTCCATCCATTGCTTATGCTTGATTCACCTTAGCTTATAGATACGTAATGCATAATGAAGTCTTGAACAAGTTGCTTTCCATCGATCTTTGCAGAACAACTTTCCTTTATTCATGCAGACGTGCAGCTTCACGGCTTGGAAGTCTTCCATCAGCAACAATGAATCGAACAATGCGACATACGATACGTTCAAGATCTGTTCCAATCCCCAAGGGAGTCCATAAACCACTTGACAATTTAGCGAGGCGGCTCGGCTACATGAATCCAAGCTGTCAACCACCGATCAGATGTCTTTGAATAGTATTGGTGATGTCGGCTCGGAAATCTTGAATGTTTAGATGAAGGCTAATGCATAATGTTTCATGTAGCTGTTTTCGTGAGCGTAAAAACGGACATATCGAACCTCAGGGTCATGGCCTTCAAGAGGTAACGTTTTCAAGTGCCTCGTCGAATGCTCGGAGCCAGCAACCATATCTTCTCTGCTAAGTTCGGGGGCGGGTCATCATGGCTCATGCGCATGATGCAGGATGCATGATCGCTTTCCTGGCCCGAGAACCATTGCCACAAAAAAAATTTGAAGGGCATGCGGGCTCTCAGGCCTGTCTAACCCAGTTCCTCAGTCAGTCTACCCTTGATGCCCACACCGGCCCTAAGTTACGGCCGAACTACCCAGACTTCTTGCAATCTTTCGTATTCTGCCGACCAGGAACTCTTCTATGAGAGACATCTTGACTTGACAGTTCCGACTTTCCAACGTCGTGTCTCGATCATCGATCATCGTGATTATCGTGCGACTCGCATCGGGGCGTTTGGCGTGACGAACGTGGCGCAAAGGTGGAGCTTGGAGCGCAGATGTCGGCCTGGGAGTAAAACTGTCATTTTGCGCGCGACGTTTGCTGGCGCTGTGAGAACGACGTCAGCGCTAGCATGTGCTCCACGTTCCGCAGTCCTGCAGGGTCACAAGTCCTGCGATAAATACCTGCGGTTGCACATGATCCGGACGAGTAAGGACAAAGTTACTGGGTGCGTTTTTCACATGGCAAGATATTTTCTTTCGGACTTGTACCTCTTGAGAGTTCCCAGTAGAAGATGATGCAATAATGGGGTCATTATTTTAGGTTACAAATTATGGAATCGGACAATAATTCCGAACCGTTGTGATTTCACGTCGGACGTTATGCGTGGGACGGCCCGCGAAGAGTCAATCAAACACGTCAAAGATGGCAGGTCGGTGTCAAGTTGCGGCGCGTTGAGCCCCTAAAGATAGCACTGGAACAAAGAATAGTATATCGCAATCATAGAGATCAGAGAGAACAGCTCGAATGTCCGTAGAACAGGCCCTCCATTTTATTCAGCAAATACATTCGTCGTAAAAATGTCATCAAAAGCAATAAGCTGTCGCCACTCGATCATATATTGCCTTGTAGCGTACCTCGTTTCGTCACCGAGGAACAAAACAGATACCATCTTCTTTTTCCACGACAACCGACCCACGTCACAATTTCGGCACACGAAGGGTTTTGCTAACCATCGCAGCAGCCCATAGACCAAAAATAATACTAACCGGATGGATGTCGCCCCGACCGCCAGACGGACCCCATAGTGTCACGAGACCACCTGGTAGACCAGCCTTGCCTTCTATCCAGCCTTGGCGGGTCCAATAATACAGAATGGCGACGAGGGCAAGAGAAGATGGGATGGGAAGGCCTTCAAAGTACCGTGATTTTCCTGCACCATCTTTAGGAACCAACGCGACTGTTGCATTGAAGCGGGCTAGTCGAGCCAGCCCGCAGCATATGAAGCCCGTGAGGCAAACAGTGTCGAGATATGTCCGAAGACCAACAGCAAAGGCGAGGAGGGCAGGTGCAGCACCAAATGAAATCTGCCAGATCATGAGACGAGTGTCCATCGTACGAGGGTAGAATTACCTACCAAGTCCGCAAGACTGTCCAGCTCCTGTCCCAGCAAGCTCGAGGATTTTCTCCACCTCGCAACTTTTCCATCAAAGAAATCAAACATGAGCCCCGCGAGGGGAAGGATAAATGCCCAGCGCAAGCAATCGTCGTCGTTCGTCGCCAGATAATGGGCGGTGGAGAATAAGGAAAAGGAACCACAGACGCCATTCATGATTGTAACAAGGTCAGCCAACCTAAAGTTTCTACACCGGCTGGCTCAGCATTGATCTGCAGAGAAGCGGGTGGTGCCGTTACCTGACCATGGAGAAGTGACCGTCGGTATCGACATATTGTTGGAGAGTGGGGTCATCGCGGGTGGCAGCGTCACCGTTGAATTTATTGGGTTTGGACGTCTTTGTTCGGGCCATTCTGGTTGCAGAAACGGCGAGCAGTGAGTGCAGGAAAGCAGGCAGACGACAGGACAACTCTCGGAGCTGACGAATATGTACTCCGAGCGGCAGACGGGGTCCACGCGAGTTTTGGTATTGGGACTCCTGACACCGCCTAATACGACCAAACACACTACTCTACCATTCCGTCTTCCCGCCGCGGCGACTTTTCGAGCTCAATGCTTCTTGCCGCATATTGGTTGGGGTGTGTAACGCTGTCTCCATCGCCTATGCCCTCTCCTTTCTTCACCCCTCGACTGGCATGCGTCATTTCAAACACGCGCGTGCATGCGACGTGGTAGTGCCCTTCCTTGACCGTCCTCATCACCTCATGTAGGTCGTTCGCAGTGAGGCCCTGAGACGAATACGCTGCGAGTAGTGCGGTATGCAAGTTTTCCTGGCCAAAGTGACGATACGGGCATCCATGGCAATCCCCGACCCCGGGTTTGTCTGTCACGAGGATTTGTTGGCAACTGCGAGCCATCAGCTTCAACATAGGTTCGGCCCACCGCAGCACGTACCTTTTCGCAGGATAATTTGCACGTTTTCCTTCCAAACCATAAGAGTGTCTGATGTTATACTTGTACTCCTTGTTGAACTTGTCATCTGTTATGTTGCTAAACGATTTCCTCCAGAATGCAATGGCTTCGTCGATCGAGAGACCCAAAACCTTCACGTTTATGAGTCACGCGATCAAATTCGGAGTGATTGCCTTACCTTGAGGAACAATCCGTATTGCAACCTGCCAAAGTGCTTCAAATGGCGATCCCTGACCAGGCAGTCGTGTAGATGTCGCATGCACATCGGGAAATGTTTCCTTGCAAGATCATCGATCATGTCGGCCCGGATCTCGTCCCCGGTAGCGGAGGGATTCGCCCATTCGGATGGAACGCCTGCAAGGAAACCCTGGGATAAGTTATTCAAGATAGGCACCAATCTCGTGTCCTCGTCCATGCGGGGAAGCATTCTAGCAGTATGCTGCTTACGTTCATGAAAGCCATGATGTGATCGTACAGGTAAAAACTCACTTCGAGTGCCATCACCAGTCTTCTTTCAAACTCATCGAATACGAAACTGGACCGTTCATTGCTAGACACGTATGCATACCCTTCGTGCAAGAGTACGCGTCTTTTGGCCACCAAGTCAGGCACTCTGGTCCAGGGAACCTACGACGGAACGCTCGAATCGACTATCCCTGTTCGTGTCATTCAGCGTACCTTGTAATACTTTAATTCTACAATCGGTTTCTCCTGAGAACCGGGTGGCGGAACAGGCTTTCCTTCCAGCGTACAGAGCTCTCTTGCGAAAAGTCTTGTTTCTTCCTCCTCGATCTATTTGTAATACTTTAGCACGAGCAACGACAAGAGGGCTCGAGGAGCGTACCTGCTTCCAATCGAAATTCTGTCCCTCCAGGAATGCTAAACGTTCCGCATGAATATCCGTTTCATATCGCACTCGGAATAGCGTCGTCTCCGCCTTGACAAACCGCCTTCTCAGTTCTTCTCTAATGAACGCGTGGTCAACTCATGCCCTCAGATACCACTCGGAGACACGCGTACGAGCGACAAAACGCCAGACGCAGCACGAAATGACCGAGATGATCGTTTCGTCGCTGTTCTTGCAAGTTTACGGTAACGGCCGAGCTACTGTTGAGCGGGATATACTTTTGGCATTGGTTCTCCGTCACGGTCCTCATCTCGTCCCATGACCGGTTTCGTGCAAACGAGGACTCGATCTCGGCTAGGACGCGAAGGCGATCCAGTGCACATGTCTCGAATTCCTCTAGCGTGACTTCGTAGAGCGGCGGCTTGTCATAGCTAAAGCGACGCTGAGCTCGAGGGCAGTGGGGTATATCGGCACCACATACAAGTTCAGCCGGAAAGGGTACTCTTGTTCTGGGCTGTCCTTGTGTCGCTTTCCCGTATACTTGACACGGTCCTTGTTTTTAAACATATTAGTGTTCCGTTAGAATTGTGGACAAGTGATGAGCGAGATATGAGATGGCACTATGAAGGCCATCAAGTCACGGACGCGAGGCGTCACGCGTCTTGTCACGTCTCTCACTGAGCACCGACGAAAAGCGAAGCATTACATTCGACATGTTTAGATAGCAGCGACAGCAAGTTTTAGACGAAGTAAATATATAATACTAGGTGTGGCATAGCATACATAACCTGGGTGTTCGGCGTAAGGTACTTGTAATGGAACCACCGCGACATCAACCGCGCGGTGGTGCAGGTGTAGCAGCACGTCCCGATGGACGACGAACCAACTTCTTTCGCTTGGTTGTAGTTCCAGGCGCGGGGGAAGGGGGTTCCTCTTCAAGGTCAAAGGTAACTCCCGGTCGGCGAATACGATGTGTTCTGCGCTCTCTTCGTTCGGCTTCTTCCCTGTCCCTCCATTCCGACGTCGCAATTAATGGATCACGTACACCCGGGGGCATGATAGGAGGCAATGGTGGAGCTTGGCTGACGGTGGAGTGGTCAGGGGATCCAATCGCGGTATTAGTCTGTCCGTGGGCATAATCAGCCGTACCCCAGATATTCGAAACAGATTGCTCACAGCAGTGTTGCCGTCACAGACATCGAGAGACGCAGCTGACACCGTCCGGTTCCTCTTCGAGTGCATGGTCAGGAACTTGAATATATGCGGAGTAACATCCCTTTGTTCCCGTATTGCTTGCGTTGGAGGAGGTGGGATCGCGGTTAGATCAGGCATCCTGCTCTTGGACTTGGGCTGTGTCGTACGTGTGGGGGTTGGAGTAGCCGCCGGTGGAGCAGGATTCGACCCCTTGGTAGTCGCAGTCGATGTCGCCCGAGATACCGGCATAGTTGTAGAAGCAGAAAGGGAAACGTCCGGAGGAGCCCTTCCTTGATCAAGAGACGCTCTGGTGACCGTAGAACTAACTGGAGGATCAACAGCTTTAGATGAAAGCGTTCTCGTCCTGAAAAGCCCAAACAATCCAGAGGGTTTCTTCTTGTCGTCTTTTGAGTCCGTGGATGGGAGTCGTGCTCGGGCCGATTGAGGTACAGCGTTTGAGGTGTCCGCATTAAGCATAGGAGATGGCGCGATGGATGATGGCGTTTTAAGCATATCACAATCACTCGTGTGATCGGGAGGTGGTAGGCGCGCCGATCGGACCGGAGCAGGCGTGGTCACATACCCATGTGTGGGGGCACGCGTTGACTGGGACTCGGGGACAGATGGGCGAGATGGAAAAGTTTGCGTCGATACCGTGGTAGGAGTAGGTTGGGAATATTTGCGAGGTGAAGGCGGTCTTTGTACAGCCGAAGATGACGGTGTGACGGGCAAAGATGCAACTCGATGGTGCACCAATGGTTGGACTGTCTGCTGAGTCATTGCAGAGGATGCGCTAGGACGGGTAGGGGCAGGGTATGTCGAAGATGAAGGGTTGCGAGTGGTGGAGGGCGTAACATCACGAGGTCGTGTAGGATCTACATTTGGTTGTTCTTGATGAGCGTTCTTGACAGTAGTTGTTGACATTACGGTTGTGGATGCAGTATCTACAGGTATTGACGAGGCTCCTGAACGGCTAGGCTGTTGCCTGGACGGATCAGGAGCAGATGCAAAGTGGGTAGCCATGTTGACTGATGAAGGAGATATGTGCAGCCCCAATGCCCCCACCGGTGGGCCAGAGCTAGGTGCCGCTGCTTGCGTAGCAGCCCTGGTTGTAAAAGTAGCGGTGGAGGCGCTAGGATGGAGAGTAGTAGTCGACGCATTTGGGAGCCTGGAAGCTGGAGGTTCTTGAACACCTGCAAGTGGTTGGTGTGTGCCAGTAACGGGGTTTGAAGTTGTCTGCGCTGATGCGGCAGTAGGCCTGTTGACACTCGCAGTGGCACCGGAATTGGCTCCAGTGGACGTTGAGAGTTTACTTATCTGCAACATTTCTGCTGTACGCTGATAAGAACGAGAAGATACAGTATGAGACACGGCACGCTGAGCAGGTGTTGCCTGGGAAGCTACAACGAATGAGGACTGAGTAGGGGGCGCAGAAGGCGGCATGCGAGTCGACGACGGAGCAGCAGCAGAGACTGATGTAGGCGTGGGGACAACACCGGGCTCGGTACCACGATATAGAACGGGGTCTTTGCTTCTTGACTGAGGCGAATGCTTATGAGTAGGTTGATCTACCACCGTGGACTTTGAAGTCGAGCTCGGGTTGGCAACGGTGGTGGGCTGTGATGTTTGAACAGCGGGTCTCAGTGATGGGGCTGAGGGCGTTACTGTCGGCGGTGTTGCTTTACTTAACACAGGTGAATCCTCTGGTACATCCTCAACCGTGACTTTCGGTCGCAGCCTTGTGGTAGCGGAAGACTGTGACGGAAGGACTGAGACAGACCCCATAGCTTCTTGATGAGCTACCTGTATGCTCTCGGGTTGAGCAGAAGTATATTTTGAAGATCTCGCGTCAGCATGAGCCGTGCCTGCAGTGCCAATCGATGCCGGCGCTGGGAGCGTGATTCCATCCGTATTGATCTGTGTGGTACGCAGGGGCACAGGTTGGGACGGGACTGAAGGTTGAGAGGGTATATGAAGCATTTCACTCGGCACGTCGCGGATGGAATACACATCGCTTTTGGGACGCCCTTCGTTCTGCAGACGTGTCGGAATGATCTCACTCGTTCGAATCTCCATAGGTCGCGGTGGAGAATCCTCTATACCCCTGGGTGGCGGAATCGGAAGCGGAGGAGGTGAAAACTGAGCACTGTCTTCAGCGATTGGAAGAGAAGGTGGTCGATACGGCTGAAATAGCGATGGCGCAAGCATAGATGGTACTAGCTGTGGCTGAACAGATGCTGATGGTGGATTTCGAACTGCAGATTGCAGGGGCTGAGAATCTTGATCTTGTGAAACGGAGGTCGTTCTCGAGACCCGAGTGGGTGGAGGAAAGGGCGGTGCAAGAAGAGCATGATCGACACGGAGTTGGGGCAAGTCGCGGGCCAGGGTAACAGGGGTTGCTCCGACAACGGCGATCTGCGGTGGTCCAGAAAGGTGCGCGGACAGATTCTGCTTCGGTGCTTGCTCCGGAGTAGGTGCCTGCACCAAGGTCAAATATGAGAAAAAGAAAATATTTACGGGCTTACATCTTTTGCAGACCCAGACCTAGGCGAATTACTCGCCAATGTGCCCCGAGGTGTACCAAAGAGAACATCTCTCGATTGAGAGTTCCGCTGCGACGAGGTCGATGGAGTCGCCGCCCAGGTCGCCTTCATCATCGACGAAGACGCACGAGGGATCGAATCATCGTCTCCTGAGAGTACTTGACGGAGTTGTGGATGAGGAGTCTCCGAGTTGAAATGATGGTCTCGCAAATACTTGTCCTCTTGAGATATCTTTGCCCTTCTAGCAGTGGCTGGGGTTTGAACAACCCAAGATGCTTTGACTGTAGTGCCGTTAGATATCTGCCGAACCCCTAACCCTGGACGGACGTCCGCCGTCGGTGGTCGGTCTGCTGACTGCTGAGGCGTATAGTGTGTTTCTGTGGGTGTACCGTCTCGGGTGGGGGGGCGAGAAGACGTAGCGAGCGTTTGAGGGACGGTGACGGGGGTGGGATGGACGCTAGGCGGGACAGATGGCGCTTGTTGCGTGGACGCGGAGTGACTGGGGGACACGCCATGCAGTTGTGCATATTTGGGACTCGGCTGAGCGGACGAAGTCGTGCTATGATTGGGTCCGACCTTTGGTGGACTACCGCTACCTGGGTGAGCTGGTGACGGGGGCATAGAGTGCTGGTTTGAAGCGGAGGATACGTTTGGGGCAAGCTGTGCAACAGATGGTGGGCGGGTAAGAGACTCATTAGTTGTCCCTTGGGAAACAGAACGTATAAGGCGAGGGCCAAGGACTGCAGGAGGAACTGCGTTATTGGTGGAAGTCCTGTGCGCAGAGCGAGATTGGGGCCGGCTATGCGGATACGATGATGCCGGACTATCCGCCACCATTTCTTGATTCCCACGCGAATACGAGGATTTAGACATTGGAGGTAATGTTCGACTTGACTCGTGTATCGACATGCGTTGACCAGGAGGTGGATCATCTCCATGAGGCTCAGTGCGTGGATGTTCAACGACAACTGGTCGATCGTACTGAAGCCGCGTTTCGGTCGATTGCGATCGAGTATAAGAAGAGGACTTGAGAATTGATGCAGAGGTTGGAGGATGAACGAGGATTTCCTGTGGAGCATCTGAATGTGACTTGAAATGCACATCATGCGGATCAGAGGGACCCTGGCCTGCGCGAATACTGACAATTTGTGGTATGGTTGCCCTAGTCTCAGTAGGCAAAGTGGATGCATTGAATCCCGGTGTTACAAGAGGAATATCCACGTTGATTGGCGCTAAAGGTTGGCGAGTCTCTTGATGCACGCCAGATTTTGACTACGTTTGATGTGAGCCGTACGATCGCCTGCCGGACGCAGAGAGCAGCCATACCTCTAGCCTCTTCATGTCATCTCGCGTGTCGTGATTGCCTCTGTCCCTCGTGGAACTAGGGGTATGTCTATCGCTTCTTTGCACAGCAGGGCCGGAAGGTGTGCGTTCCATACGATACTGAGATTGGATATCAGCACGAGAGAACAGTAATATGACGGACTGATATGAGGTACCTTGCCGGTGGTGCGTTCAGTATCGCTTCCAGACTGAGCGCCTTGGGCGGTTGATGGACGTCCATCTCGATGCGAACGTTGTGACTTGGCTTTTGGTGGAAGGTAAACAGGCATTACGCGAGGAGCAGGCGGGGGTTCACCTGTTTGCTGCACGTCTGGCTGCGGTACACTGGTAGGGTGGGATGTGGTGTTGATTGGATTCTGCGTGTTTTCAGGCTGGTGTCGGCGACCCTATTAACATGTAGGATGAGATGGAGGGGGGATATAAGCTGGCCAAAACTCACTGTGGAAGCGGTCCCTTCCTCGGTGCGATGTCTCCTGTGACTGTTGGCCGCGTCGCGAACGGAAGAGGAGTAGCCCTCTCTCCCGGATAGTGAAGCCTTGGATGTATTTCGCTGTTCTGAATACAAGACACCCTCCGTATCGGAATCCTTGCGCCTATCGTGATGCCTGCTCCTACCCAGCTCATTTTGGCGAGCCTCTGTTGCACGGTCGCGTTCTCGTTCTCGTTCTCGTTCTCGTTCACGATGGCGCTCAGCCCTAGACCTCTCCTTGTATCTGCTTTCGAGCTCAGCGGCATGCCTCTCCCGTTCTCGTTCTTGTTCTCGTTCTCGTCCCCGTTCCCGTTCCCGTTCTCTTTCTTTTTCTCGTTCCCTCTCCCTCTCCCTCTCGCGGTCCCTCTCGCGGTCTTGGTCCCTGTAGGGGTCCTTGTGACGGCGAGAAGAGGACGGTTCTTGTGGGGGAATCCAGTATGATTGGTTTGGAGGTGCGGAGAGAGGTTGGGTAGAGTGAGCAGGACGGGAAGAATGTCTGGGCGCTCTTGGCATGTCTTCACCACTGGAGAGTTGGTCATAGGAGGGGTGGAGAGGTGGAGCAGGGCGTCTTGAGGGTTTTGGGTCCGGTGGCTCTGGATGGGGTTTGCGAGAGGAGGAGGGCGGTGGGTATGCGGTGGTCGGATGATATGACGAGGGTTGTGGGTAATGATGATTGGAGGAGGGGTACTGTGGAGACGGGCGCGTGGCATGTTGATAGGCTTTGCTGGTCGGAGGGGGTTGGGCAGAGGCATGATGGTAGGAAGGAGGATCCTGGCGATGGGAGCGCGGGGCATGCCTCGGGTCGGCGTATCGGGGATCGTGCACATGGGGAGGATAGGACCTCGGGTCGTACGAGTGGGACGGCAGGGTAGCGGAGCGGTTTCGGCGGCGGTCAGGATCATGATGGTCGTGCTTGTCGGAGGGGGCCCATTGCTTCGAGGAGTCGGGTTGGCGGCGGTGGGAGATGCTGGTCATGCAAGATGGAGGAAGGGAACAAGGGCAGGCGACATGAGGCCCAACTGAGACTACGGTACCCCTTACGTCCGCCATCGCACTCTACCCGGCCTCAACGTGTTGGTTACATTGACTACTGCTAGGTACATGTTTGCCAAGCACGGCTACACGGCGCGCCCGGCTGGCAACGCGCCGACGAAGAGGGTGCATCAGGCGGTGTCTAGTGGATGCCGGGCCCAGGACGGGCGTCGACAGCGGATGTGACCTAGTGTTGCACGACAATGACTCATTACCGACAGTGGGACAGCGACGAGGCTGGTGGTGTAGTACCCTGTCAGACAATCCAAGGATCGTGTACAGAACCCACTGAGGGCCCGTTCGCTTTTATATCTGGGTGGAGGGGTTGCTTACCCAATCAATGAGGTCGCCCAAGATTTCCCACCGACTTTGTCACCGCGATAATATCCTCCCCTCCAACTCCCGCTCCCCCGACGCTCCCCCGCCACCCCCGACCTGCTCCTCCGTTCCCCATCACGGTGCGTGCCCTTCAGATCCACCCAACGCCCGCTCATCCCTGCGCCCAGACATCCCTCTGATACCATGGACATCGTTGATGAAAAAGTGAACGGTGCCCCCCCAATGGAAATCGTCGACGACGTCGTCTCCGTCCGTGATCGTCAGCCCACTTCATTTTCCCTCCTCTCCTCTCCCTCACTCCTCCCCAGACGAGGCGTTCGCTGCAAAGCACATGCCCGACCTTGGTCATGATGTCAAGGATTTCAAGGTCTACTCCTGGAGGTTGACAAACTGGAAGAAGCTCGAGAAGAAGATCACAAGCCCAGAGTTTGATTGCGGCGGTCACCGATGGTCCTCCTCCCCTCCCTCGCAACCCTGATCCAGCTTACTTCATTTCCAGGCGCATACTTTTGTTCCCTTTTGGAAACTCCAATGCACCCCCCAATGATACCGTCTCGGTGTACCTTGATTATGCTGATCCCAAAAAGTCCCCCGAAGGCTGGCACGCGTGCGCCCAGTTTGCGCTCGTCATATCCAACGTCCACGACCCCACCATATACACCGTTAGCCGTGAGTGTCCCCCCTTTCATTCTTGTTCCACTACCCACTTTCCCCCACAAGACGCCCACCACCGTTTCATTACCGAGGAGTGCGACTGGGGGTTCACTCGATTTAGCGAACTGCGCAAGCTCTTCAATATCCAAGAAGGTCATCTCCGCCCCACCATCGAAGACGAGTCTGCCGACGTCACCGTATACGTTCGTGTCCTCGAAGATCCAACCGGCGTCTTGTGGCATAACTTTGTCAAGTAACCTCCCTTCCTTGCTTTTCATATTCGCCGCTCATTCGTCCTCTTCCAGCTATGATTCGAAGAAGGAGACCGGTTATGTTGGCCTGAAAAACCAGGGCGCAACATGTTATATGAATTCTCTTCTCCAATCCCTGTTTTGCACGCGCTATTTCAGAAAGGCAGGTACCGGTGGCGCAGAAATATTCCATGCTCACATCAGCATTCAGGCGGTCTACCAAATTCCTACAGAGGACGAACACCCCACGGAAAGTGTTTCTCTTGCATTGCAACGTGTGTTCTATCACCTGCAGACATCAGAACAACCCGTTGGTATGCATCTAATCGTTCGTTGACCATCGGTAGTTGCTCAGCATACGACAGGGACAACCGAGTTGACAAAATCGTTTGGGTGGAAATCCAACGACTCGTTTTACCAACATGACGTCCAGGAGTTCAATCGTGTGCTGCAAGACAATCTGGAGTCCAAGATGAAGGTTAGTTGTGATCACCCTAGTCGTTTCCTACCTAACATTCTCATAGGGTACGAAAGCGGAAGGTGCCATCGCCAAGCTCTTTGTGGGAAAAATGAAGAGTTACATCAAATGTGTCAACGTTGATTATGAGTCCTCCAAGATCGAAGAGTTCAAAGGTCGGTTTCCTTTCCGTTGGTTCTCAGTTCGCGCATTGGCTCAACTTGTCTTGTAGATATCCAATTGAACGTCAAGGGGATGAAGAATCTCTACGAATCTTTCAAATACTTTGTCGCCGTTGAAATGATGGAGGGCGAGAACAAGTATCATGCCGAGGGTTATGGCCTTCAAGACGCCAAGAAGGGCTTCGTGTTCGAGTCTTTCCCTCCCGTTCTTCACCTTCAGCTCAAGCGCTTCGAGTACGACATCCAACGTGATGCCATGATCAAGGTTAGATTTGAACCAAACTCTGTTTTACGCTCTGTTTAACAACCTGCCTTGCAGATAAACGATCGTCACGAATTCCCTTTCGAGATTGATCTTGGAGAATTTGTCGACGAAGGACCAACAAAGTCTGAGAATTGGGTATACAAGTTGCATGGCGTCCTGGTGCATTCCGGTGACGTGAATGGCGGACACTACTTTGCCTTGATTAAGCCAGATCGCGACACGAGATGGCTCAAGTTCGACGATGATCGTGTGACCCCTGTGACTGACCGCGAAGTGTTGGAGGAGAACTATGGCGGAGAACCTTTGAACGGCACCCCGCAACCTTTACAGCGCAATCAAGTTCGCGCCATGAAGCGCTTCACGAACGCGTACATGTTGGTATACGTTCGCGAGACCGTAATCGACGAGATACTAGCCCCCTTCAAGGAAGAAGATACACCGCCTCATCTAAGTATGTTGTCTTTTTTTGCCTTGGGTGTTGCTGTGTTGATCTTGGCCCAGAACGCAGGCTTGACGAGGAGCGTCTTCAGATCGAGGCTAAGAAGAGAGAACGAGAAGAGCAACATTTGTTTTTGACTGCCAAGGTTATTACCGATGAAACCTTTGCGCACCACGAAGGCTTTGATCTTGCAACATTCGACGAGAAGCATTGGCCCCCTTCGGACCTACCTAGCTTCCGTGTGCTCAAACAGGAGACATACAATATTTTCAAGTCGCGTGTTGCCAGCCACTTCAATCTGCCGGAGAACAAGGTTCGGTTATGGGTCCTAGTGAATCGACAGAACAAAACAGTTCGGCCCGACACGCATATTCCTGAGAATGAGCCTACACTCAGTACGCAAAACTTGCCTTTGTGTGTTTCTTTTCTACATATCAATTCTGTTTTGCAGCCGTTGAAGTCATTCGTAACAACATGGCCGCACGACAGAATGATCTACGTCTCTATCTTGATGTGATACCCGATCCAAGCAAGGTATGCCAGTCATTTTTTGTTCTTTGACTGGGCTCATCACATTGCCAGCCCGATCCTCCTGCAGGTTCCATCATGGTCTTCTTGAAGCACTTTGACACATCAAAACAAACCTTGTATGGTGTTGGAAAGGTGTACGTCTCTCGCAATAGCAAGGTGCAGGACCTCTACCCCATGATCAACGAGCGTCTGAGATGGACGCCTGGAACTCCTTTGAAGCTCTACGAGGTGCGAAGGCTTCCAGAGTTTGGGGATAGTTCTTGACATGTTTCATAGGAAATCAAGCCGGGAATGATCGAACTCATGAAGTCGAAAATGACATTTGCTCAGAGCGAGATCCAAGACGGCGATGTCATATGTTTCCAGGTTGACCACTCCGAGAAAGAGTAAGTTTTATTTGTGCTTTTACCCTAAATGTCTCAGCGATTCGTTCTCTTTTCCAGGATCCATGATTTGGAGAGCCAGGGTCTGTACTCGAATCCCGTGCAGTTTTATGACTTTTTGCAAAACCGCGTCATGATCATTTTCCGTCCAAAATTCGAGGATCCCGACCATAATCACCCCGAGTTTAGTCTAATACTGAGCAAGAAGCACAACTATGATATCGTGAGTCACCTTGCGGCGTCCTTTCGAACTTTAATTGATACTTGTCAAGATGTCGCAAAAAGCTGGTGAATTCCTACGGCATGATCCTATCAAGCTGCGCTTTACAACAACGCACGTCACGAACGGTTCCCCAAAGTCTATCCTCAAGCGCTCTCTGAACCAAAGCATAGCAGAGATCATGGGCACCAACTATGTCAATCCAACGACGTCCGTCATCCTTTACGAAAGGCTCGACGTTAGCATTGTCGAATTGGAGACGAAACGAAGTTTGAAGATCATATGGACGGGGGTTCACAATCGAGAAGAGGCATCATATCCATTCCTGTTACCCAAGACGAGCATGGTTCACGACCTCGCTGATCACCTCGCCAAACAAGTGACGCTGACGCCTGGAGGTACTGGAAAAATACGTGTGTTTGAGGTCTCCAAGGACGGGAAGACGCAAAAAGAGTTCACAGGTTCGGAGATGATTGGGAACATTCCTGACCCAGTCGAGCTCTATGCAGAGGTGAGTATGTATATATTCATTCTTGGTGCAAGATTATGAACCTCGAGACATGTAGGAAATACCGCGAGAAGAATTAGAGGCTGATGAACATGAGAAGATAATAAGCGTCTTCCACTTCCAGAAGGAGCTCTCGCGGACACACGGAGTACCTTTCCGCTTCGTTGTGAAACCTGTGCGTTAATGCTATTGTTGGATCACCACACATGTTAATTGAAATATTTTTTCAGCACGAGAAGTTCGCAGAGACAAAGAAGCGACTACAGGCACGAATAGGCGTTTCGGACAAAGATATTACAAAGTACCGATTTGCCCTCATCCAAATTTCAACATTCAAGCAACCGACATACATCGAGGATGGTTAGTATCCCCGTGAATTATAGTGCCTACTCTTTCACAACGCTATTTGCAGAGGACATCATCTACGATCACAAATTCGCACCAGAAGATGTACTGGGTCTTGACCATGTAGACAAATCCGGCAAGACGCGAACCGGGACAGGGGAGAAGGCGATTGTCATCAGAGGTTGACGTGTAACTGTAATTCCTTTCGCTTGATTGGATCATGTTCCATGTATGGTCTTTCTAATTCTGCGCACTTGTACATTCTTTTCCGACTCAATTTACAAGTTCCTCGAGATGCTCCAACAGGTCCGTGCAAGTCTCGTCCGAAATTGAAATGCTCGATGCAACGTGACATGTATTAGACTAGGTATCAAGAATGTACATGTCAAACTACTTCCGCTTCTTGTTCTTTTTCGGCTGAATATTGCATGTCAGGAACGAAATATAGAGTTCATTGGCCACTCACAGATTTCGAAGAGTTTTGAGGGGTGTCAGCCTCGCCGTCGCTCTTTACACTCTCAGCCCGACCAGAGGTGGACGGAGCGCCATTGGACGTTGGTATTGGCAAGGTTGCCGGAGCAAGAGATTGCTGGGCTTGTGGCTGAGACTGAGCTCTGAGTTGTGCTTGCGCTTGTGCTTGTGCAGCAGCAAATAGGGCAGCCGCCGGTGTGCCAGGCGGGGGTGGTCCAGGCACAGGCATCACAACAGGCTGCAAAGCGGGTAGCTCGATTTTCTGGCCAACTTTGCCATATTTTTGTTCTGACGCACGTCAAGAGTAAGATGGAATGGAAACAACAAGAGAAACTGGAATCTCGACCTTTGTTGGCTCTGGTCGCTGCTGTGCCATCGAAAACGCTACGCATCTTTTCGTTTGCAATGAGTTCACCGGCAGTCTGGAAAATGATGGTGCCCCAGCCCTCGACGAATGTGTTTGCTTCCGCGACGACTTCCATGATCTCTGCCTCGAGTTCTTTTTCCGCTTGGAGCAGACTGTTCCAGAGGTCATCGCCGATGGAGCCTTTCTGGAGGAGGTTTTGCAGCGCTGGTTTGTCTTCACGGAGCTTTACGACGCGGGTGACGTCCGTCATTGCGCGTCTGAGGAGCGCCGCCTTGAGAAGCCCTTCGTGCACGGGCGGGTCGTTCTGCTGGAGCAAAGTGACGTAGACATCACGCTCGGGGTGAGAAGGAAAGTATGGTGCGTATAATTTGCCTGAGGTTGCATGGTTGGAATGAGCGCGGACGGGGACAGAAGAGGCTGGTTACCTGCGTCGCGCTTTCTATAGAAATGAGAGAAGATGAATAAACTGGAGAAGACGATGCCGATGTATAGGACGGGGACGAGCACCGAGGCCATTGGTGCTTGGACGACAATGAATGCTACCAAACTACGTGTCCTCCATTGCGGCGGCGGTGTCCCCGCACGGTGCCCGAAAAGGAATCCTCTCCGGCTGGACTCCCCGTGGCGGGAAAGGTCCGGGTGAGCCCGCCGGGTTAAAAGGCGGGCGTGCACATCTTGTTCGCCCAAGTCATGCTCCGTCTCCGTGCTTCCGCTCCTCAGTCGCTGCTCAGAAACGTCCCGTCCCGTCGCTGGGCGTCCACCAAAGTACAACTCTAGTCTAATTCGTGCCTTGCCTTATCCGTCTGACCTCCTGAAAGTCTCTCAGGGAAGCCCTGCAGGAGGTCATCCCGGCGAAGCAGGAACAGTTCAAGAGGCTGGTGAGACCTCTGAATATCACTCTGGCACACCTAATACGTTGCTCTTCT